>CAUYRH010024596.1:0-116145 GCA_963574655.1 Perodicticus potto | reverse complement strand
TTATGAGACCACTGTTGTATACGTAGCCCATCCTTTACCAAAGTGTTGTCTTTTGGTACATGACTGTATTGGTAGGCATTTTCTATCTAGTACCTCAGTGTAATCCCACAAAGGCAAAATAGTAATCATTGGCTGCAAGTTACAGACAGAAAAAAGACTCAAGTAAGTTTCTGAGGAACACCTTGGCAGAATAAATGGCAGAGGTGAGACCTAGATTCATGCATAATTTCAAAGCACAAGGTTTGACTAGTAGGAAATACTACCCAGTATAGAAAAAATGGAAGGACTTGAGTATCCAGTCCATCCATCAATCAATCACTGTTCAATAATTTATTCATTTATTCATAAAATACTATATATATTTGTTGAGAACTGGAACTTGCTCCTTGCAACCTACTCACAAACCTAAGTAATTTTTTAGGATTGCTCAGGCTCCTTTAGGCTCTGGATTTGAAGTAAGTTCAAGAGAGACCCTACTCTTCATCCTGGTCCCCACTCCACTCCCTCCTGAGAAAACTATATCCGGAAGTCACCAAAGTTGGCCTGAAATCTGGCTCCTGAAACATTTATTAGACATATTTTTGGAATTTTTGGAATTGGTCGAGGTCACTGCTTTACACCTGAGGATTAGAACAGGGCAGGTGTCCTGATTGTGTCAGGGCTATATACAAGCATCCCGGGAAAAATACCTGCTGGGTTATTGGATTTGTAAATGATAAGGATCGCTGACAAAAGATCTTAAGTTGGCAGAAGAATGATGTTGCTGAGGGAAGCTTTTATTCACTGGCGGAATGATAGCTCCCCAGAGAAACCCTAATCCCTGGAACCTGTAAATACGTAACATAGCACAGCAAAAGGAACTTTGCTGGTGTAATTAGGGTTGTAGACTTTAAGGGAGATGATGCTGAATCATTCAGGTTGGTCCAATTCAACAACGTGGTCCTTACAGGTGGAAGAGCCAGGTAGAAGGGCTGATCAGAGTTATTTGATAATAGAAGAAGTGTGAGTTGCTGGTTTGAAGATGGAGGAAGGGCCAAGGGCCATGGGCCAAGAATGTAGGCAGCTGCTGAAAGCTGAGAATAGGTCTCAGCTGAAAGCCAGCAAGGAAATGGGGACTTCTGTCCTACAACTGCAAGTAACTAAATTCAGCCAACACCCTGAAAGAATATGGATTTTCCCTTGTGCTTCCAGAAAGAAACACAGTTCTGCCAACATCTTGATTTTAACCTCGTGAGACTCGTGTTGAACTTCTGACTTACAGAACTGCAAGATAAATAAAGTTGTGTTCTTTTAAACTGCTAACTTTGTGGTAATTTTTATAGTATTGATAGAAAACTAATGCACTGACTGTTGATTGAACTACTCAACATTGGTAAGTTTAATAAGAAAAGTGGGACTTAAAACTGTACCCGGGCGGCGCCTGTGGCTCATTGAGTAGGGCACTGGCCCCCTATACCAAAGGTGGCAGGTTCAAACCCGGCCTCAACTGAACTGCAAAACAGAAACATAGCTGGGCATTGTGGTAGGTGCCTGTAGTCCCAGCTACTCAGGAGGCTGAGGCAAGAGAATCACCTAAGCTCAGGAGTTGGAGGTTGCTGTGAGCTGTGTGACGCCATAGCACTCTACCGAGGGCAATAAAGTGAGACTCTCTCTACAAAACAAAAATAACAACAACAAAAAAACTGTTTATACCCTTCAGCTGTCTGTACTTAGTGTGACTAAAAGTGCCTGAAAACCTCAAATGACAATGGTTTAAATACCTAAAGGGTTTTTTTTTGCTTTAAAGAAGTCTGGAGATAAGCAGTTCAGTTATTTCCAGCGTGGTGGTTCTACAGAGTGATCAGGAGAGCAGATTGATTCTAACTCTCAGCTGACACTTTCAGGGCTAGTTTTCATTCCTCTACTCCAAAATGGCTGCCAGTGCTCTGGCTATCACATCTAAATTCCAGGAAGCAGGATTAAGGAAATACAAAGAAAAGAGGTTTCCTTAGAAATACTTCTAGGAGTTCCTTATGATACTTTCACTCATTGGCCAAAACTTGGCCATTTCATCATACATAGCTCTACAGAAGGCTAGGAAGGGCATATTCTCAATGAAAAATTTGGATTTGCATCACTAAGGAAATAGGGGAGAATGTATTTGGAGAGATAACCAACAATATTCACCATGTGATCATTTTTGTCGGATTACTGGATGGTTCTCAGAGGGTCATTGCTATGAAAATGATTCTGACTAGGATGACCAATAGCCCTTCTCTCTGTCTTTCCAGTCCTTGTTCTAACTCCAATTTTCAGTCTACCCTAGTCCCATTCAATCTTAAGGGATCATTCAAATAATACCTCCTCTAAAAATATTTTCTAAATCCTATTCAGAGGGATATGATCCTCCCTTTCCTGAAACTTCTGTAACATGGGGTTATATTCACCCCTTGTCACACACAACTTTATGTGAGCATTATTTTTGTATGTGTGTTTATTGCCTTCTTCACAGCTGAATTCCCCATCTTGCCTCAAACATGGCATGAACTCAACATATGCCTGACATAGCAGAGACTGTTATTATGTCCCCCAGCATCCATAGTCCCCTTTTCTTTTTAGAAATACCCCTTCTACTTTGCCTAAAGTGTTACCTGGGGTATGTGGCCATCTTATTAGAAAATGCATGGCTTAGTTTCCTTTGTGGTTAGGCATGATCATTTGATGACATTAGGACCAGTGGGATATAAGTGGGAGTGATATTTGCAAGCTCAAGTTTATCTCTATGAAGCTGATTCAACTTGCCAAGACTCTTTTCCCCACCTCCTTGCTGCTGGCTGGAAAACAGTGCAGCAATCCCCCTGGGCCCAGAGAAGGAAGCCACATGTTGAGGATGGCAGAGCCTGTGACTCAGGATGACCTTCGGGAGCTATCTACTTGCCCTAGGCTACCCTTCTACCTTTGCACTGTGAGAGACACACACTTTTTTCTTCCAAGGTGGTGTACTTGCTCTCTCTGACAGCAGTTTACCTGTGTATCAAACTGTGCCCATGGACAGACAGACATTCCTTTCCATCTGTCTTTTCCTAGGAGGGTGACCTCCAACCTAAAATGACAAGGCCTAAAGTACTCAATGGCACATGCACATGCCACACACCCTTAAAGCTACCAAGAGCCCCTGATGGAGGTGTGGGCTCAGACTCTTACATACTGGTTTGCCAGGAGGGTTAAGGGAACAGGTTTGTGCCTAACCTGTCATTATATCTGTTGGAGTCACTCCTGAAAGTATTTTTAATCAGGAGTATGTTCAGACTTCTTAAATAATGTTTTGTACTGACATTCATTGCTGACTCATTCTTCTCAAACCCATAATTTTAGAAAATTGTCCTTTACTGCCTAAGTATTTTTTGCCATTTGAAACTTTTCCTACAAAGTTCCATTTTCTGCCATATCCTTTAGGAGCCTATTTAGGCAATTCTGCTGAGCATCCATTTCCTAGCTGACTATTAACCACAAAATGCATAGTATTATTTGTATGTTGTTTAACACTTTCCAAAGCCCGTTCACAATCTAACAGCATTTATTCATTAGAGAAGCCTGGTAAGTTATATAGCTTTAGGTATTAGTATTCCCACTCTTTAGACCAACAGCCCTCAACAATAGTTTGGTATAACAGTAGTATTTACCTATCCATTATAAAATATTGTGCAAATATAGTCATGTGCTGCATAATGACTTTTGGGTCAACAGCAGACCACAAATATCATGGTGGTCCCATACAATTATAATGGGGCAGACAAATTTCTATAACCTAATGATAACATGGGTGACATGTTAGCGTGACATTGTAGCACAAATACTTATTTTTGTTTATAAATTTAGTATAGCCTAAGTGTATAGTATTTACAAAGTCTACAGTACTGTACAGTAATGTTTTAGGCCTTCATATTCACTCACTACTCACTTATTGACTAACTCAGAGCAACTTGCTGTCTTCCCAGTGAGTTGGGAGGTAAGTGCCTGTTCATGGTAAGTGCCCCACGCAACGTGTGCCTTTTTAAAAAAATCTTTTATAATGTCAGGTGATGCCTGTGGCTCAAAGGAGTAGAGTGCCAGCCCCATATACAGGAGGTGGTGGGTTCAAATCTGGCCCTGGCCAAAAACTGCAAAAAAAAAAAAAAAGTAATAAAAAAATAAATAAAATAAATATTTTATATTGTCTTTTTATGGTGCCTTTCTGTGTTTAGGTACACAAATACATACCACCATGTTCCAAATGCCTACAGTATTCAAGCAGTACAGTAAAAGTTTGTAGCCTCAGAGCAATAGGCTATGCCACACAGCCTAGATGTGTAGTTGGCTATCTCACCTTGATTTGTAGAACTCTACGATGTTTACGCAATGACAAACTCACCAAACAATGCATTTTTTAGAACACGGTCATTAAGTAATGCATAGCTGTAGTATTTTTTTCTGGCAATAAAATATCATTTTGAAAATTCATCCCATAAATCCAATAGTTTATTCTAGGAACTGTCCTCATCATGGAAACACAAGAATGAATAAGATAGACAATATTCCTGATTGATAGAGAAGGGATCAGAGACATTTACTGTCTTGTCGTCCCTGTACCACCCCTTTTCCTTGGGAAACTGATTTCCTACTGCTCCAATCATGTGATTCTGGGCATGGTAGTCACAGAGGAAGGCAGATGATTCCCATCTAGCTTTTCTGAGTATTGCATTTCTCTGGCCACAGTGATTGGTTCAAGAGAAGTCACATTACTCAGACTTAAACCAATCAAAGTCTTTCTTGGGACTTAGAATTTAGAAAACAGGAGGAGACAGAGGTTCTTTTTTGATTTATCTTCACTAGGCTAGGATGATGTAATTCTGG
The DNA here is from genome assembly GCA_963574655.1 of Perodicticus potto. Taxonomy (NCBI): domain Eukaryota; kingdom Metazoa; phylum Chordata; class Mammalia; order Primates; family Lorisidae; genus Perodicticus; species Perodicticus potto. Next base: position 111,273 of record CAUYRH010024596.1, on the reverse strand, counting down.
AGCCAAGTGTAGCAGGCTCTTTTGTCACACAGAGAAAGGCTTTTTGCAATAGAGAAAGCCTCATTTTCCCCATCCAGCTGAATTCTGGCCACATTGATTCTCTGACTATTCCAAGAACATGCCAAAATCATTGGCCCCTTAAGGCATTGTGTTTGAAAAGAAATACTTTCTCTAGCTTCTTTGTCCACCAGGCTCCTTCAAATCTCACCCAAATTTCACAAAGACTTCCTTTAATTCCTTCACCTTAAGTGGCATTGTCACCAATATACTCTCTCACAGCACAATGATTATTTCATACATAGCAATTTTCAAGCTTCAAAATAGCACTCTTTTGTTTGATTATTATTGTTGTCTGTCTCCCCCATATTGTGTTATGTTCCATAAATACAAAGAACACGTTTATCTTTTTCATTTATTGTCTCCCAAACACTAAGCACATTATCCTCATTATTTGTTGACTAAATAAGTGAATGAATGTATAAAATGATGAGAGCTTTCTACTAATTGTAAGGATGGAGACCCACGTAAAATAGAAATCATCCCTTTCTATTCCAACATTGGGTTGGTGGATCAGTCATTGCATTCCTTTGTCTTCTTATAAACCATCTTTCAAACATTCTTATCCAAAAAAGAAGTTTCCTGGGCTAAGTCTCAAATAGGATAGAAATCTCAATTGAAAAAACTATTTCTCAAAATTTCCCAGTTACCTCAACAAAAATATCTGCCAAACCTTATAAAAAATTTCCACATTACTCTTGCACTTGGATAAAACTATTAAAGACTGATGTGGAGTGAAGTCTTGACTCAGCTTGGTATTTACTGCACTGTTTTGGATAAGTCATTTCATACCTTTGATCCTCAGATTTTTGCTCCTAGCTCTTCTGTTTGCTAGCATCGAGACCTTTAGCAAATCGCCAACCTCTTCAAACTCCAGGATACTCAAAGTGGACTGAATAGTGTCCCCTAAAAAGAAATGTTCACATCCCAATTCCTAGAATCTGTGAATAGTTGCTTATTGGAAAAAAAGATCTTTGTAGATGTGATTAACTTAACGATTTTGAGATGAGAACATCACACTGGATTATTCAGGTGGGTTTTAAATTCCATGACAAGTGTCCACATAGGGCAAGGCAGAGCGAGATTGAAGATACAGGAGGAGGCAGTGTGACCAGAGAAGCAGAGATGAAGTGATGTGGCTAGAAGTCAAGGTATTCTAAGAGCCACCGGTGTGTGTGAGTGTGTGTGTGTGTGTTAAATATGGGTACTTCTTTTGAGCTCAGAAGGGAAGTACGGTCCTATGAGTGTGTGACTTCAGGGCTTCAGAACTGTGAAGGATACACTTCTGTTTGTGGTGGCTTGCTATAGCAGCCCTAGGAAAAAAAACAGTCCTTCTACATACTATAGGTGCAAATGCACGGCACACCACCTCCTTAGCCTAGACATTGTTTTGAGGCTGAACTCCAATGTCATCACACCTAGTGACTTCACCACACCTTCTCTAGAAACTTTAACAATTGATTCATATAGTTCAGTAAGAACAGATATGAACATCATGGCAGTCGCTGTGTCAAGTACTTTCTGTGTCTTATCTCTCTCATCCTCCAAAAACAGTGCTTCTTAAAGGATTTCCCTCATAGACACATTCAGGGTACAGGGCCTGCCATCACATTTGTGACCCTATGGAGTGTTGTTCTGCCACCCATTTACATGTGCCCTTCTAAAGGGTCTCCTTTCTTCAAAAGAACACTAGATTCTAGCTAACAAATTTCTGAGAAAACTTTCTGTTTTATATTTGCTGCATCTGGAGTGGTTTCTTTCTTCCTTGGCATCTTGTCTACTTATGAGACATGAGAATCTTGAGCATGTACATTTCACTCAAGTATAGCCCACCTGCACTTGGAGCACCAAGCAGGCCTCTGTGGAGTGGGAGGGAAAGAGGAACAGGTGGCTCTCCAAGCTGGCTGTGTTGTGGAGGAAAAGGTTGAGTGCAGTTTGTGCCGAAAGCAGCAGGATTTAGTTTAACCCAGAGTTTAAACAAAAATCTTCTTAGGGTGAGAACGGCAGGGAGGGAGGTGGGAATCTAAATCAAACTGTCATGCAGAATCTGTCTTAGCTCTTTGGAGCACCCAAGGGTGGGCAGCAAAATCTCCCCCTGAGTTGTTAAAGGATTTCAGGACTCATTAATCACATCTAGCTTCAAGGCCTCTGGAAGAACCAGGCCAAGGCAGCCCTGGCTGTGAAAGGCACCACTGGCCGCATCTTCCAGCCGATTGCGTTGCCTACTGTGGCAGCTGGGCTCAGACACCCACCCCACATGGCGCTTCTGAGTTCACAGATGTGCTGATTGCCCTGGAGGCTACCTATGGTTGTGTGCAGAATTAATTATTCCCACTTTTTGCATCAATACTAGCTCCCTTTTGCTTTGAAAGCAACTTCCCACACTGATCCCCACCTGTGCCCATCACTCCCCTGAGGCTGCTGGCTTTTCTGAATTATCTTCTCTGAGTTGCTCCTGCTGTATTTTTTCAGTCCCTCTGTGCTTAAACTTTTATTGAACCTCACAGTTATTTGAGTCCACCTCTGATCTTGTCTAAGTTCCTTGAGGGCAGGGGTTATATTTCACATACTCCACATTTCCCCGAGTCTGGAGTGCTTACTTTCGTTTCACAGATACCCAAGTGATTTCTTTGCTGAACAATAATTCATTTAGCACATAACATGCAACAGCAACTTTATAACGTGCTGTGTGAGCGAAGTAGGAAAAAAACAAATGAGTGGAGTTCCTGGTGGACAAACTGATATTTTAATAAGAAAGCTAAAAATACACATACACACACACATAACACACATACACACACACACATGCACACACACACACATACACACATACACGTATACACACATATATACACATACACACACATATACACACATACACACACATGCACCCACATACACATGCACACATATATACACATACACACACATATATACACATACACACACATATTTACACATACACACACATATTTACACATACACACACATATTTCTTTGAGGTAGTGTGTTAAACCATTAATTGAAGGGTGAGGTGGAGCCATCCAGGACAAGAGGGTGCGGGAGGGTGTAGCTCTGGACTGAGAGGACTTGGAAGCTCACAGGAATGAAGTTGGAAAAGAAAATTTCAGAGACAACTTCAGAGAACAGAAGGGAAGCCACTATTGCTTAGGCTTAGCTCGTGAACTGGGGAGCAGGAAGGATGTCTACTGTGTTGAATAGTGTCTGTCTAAAATTCAGGCACATTTGGAACCTCAGAAATAACCCTTATTTAAAAATAGGGTCTTTGCATGTATGTTTTGTCAAGATGAGCTTATACTGGACTAGAGTGGGCCTTAGTCTAATGCCTGGTGTCTTTATAAGAAGAGAAAACAGAGACAGAGAGACAGAGGGACACACAGGATAGCAGGCAACATGAAGACAAAGGCACTGATTGGAGTTCAATTGAGAAAATTCAAGGGTGACTGGCCATCACCAGGAGCCAAGAATCAAGGAAGACATCTCTAGAGCCTTCAGAGAGAGAATGGTCCTGCCAACTCCATGATTTCACACTTCCCACCTCTAGAATAGTGAGAATAAATTTTTGTTGTTTAAAGCTACCAAATATGGCTAAATGTGATTTGTTATGGCAGCCCTGGGAAACTAACACAGGGTCAAGGAAAAGACTGTGCTTTATTATTGGTGAGATGGAAATCCATCAAAGGGTGTTAGGCTGTAACAGCAGCTGATTTTTTTCCCTCAGATTTGTGATTTAAAAAGGTATATCAAACATCACCTTGATCCTCAAACCAGGAAAAAGGCCCAACAAGAAAAGAAAATTATAGACCAATATCACTAATGGATATTGATGCAAAACCATTCAATAAGATCCTAACAAACAGAATCCAGCAACACATCAAACAAATTATACACCATGACCAAGTGGGTTTTATCCCAGGATCTCAAGGCTGGCTCAATATACATAAATCTATAAACATAATTCAGCACATAAACAAATTAAAAAACAAAGACTATATAATTCTCTCAATTGATGCAGAGAAAGCTTTTGATAATATCCAACATCCCTTCATGATCAGAACACTAAAGAAAATGGGCATAGAAGGGACATTTCTTAAACTGATAGAGGCCATCTACAGCAAACCCACAGCCAATATCGTATTGAATGGAGTTAAATTGAAACCATTTCCACTTAGATCAGGAAACAGGCAAGGTTGCCCACTGTCTCCACTGTTCTTTAACATTGTAATGGAAGTTTTAGCCTTTGCAATTAGGGAAGAAAGGGTTATCAAGGGTATCCATATACGGTCAGAAGAGATAAAACTTCCATTCTTCACAGATGATACATATCTCGAAAACACCAGGGATTCTACTACAACACTCTTAGAAGTGATCAAGGAATATAGCATTGTCTCCGGTTATAAAATCAACACCCATAAATCTGTAGCCTTTATATATACCAACAATAGCCAAGCTGAAAAAATAGTCAAGGACTCTATTCCATTCACAGTTGTGCCAAAGAAGATGAAATATTTGGGAGTTTACCTAATAAAGGATGTGAAAGATCTCTATAAAGAGAACTATGAAACTCTAAGAAAAGAAATAGCCGAAGATGTTAACAAATGGAAAAACATACCACGCTCATGGCTGGGAAGAATCAACATTGTGAACATGTCCCCACTATCCAAAGCAATATACAACTTTAATGCAACTCCTATCAAAGCTCCATTGTCATATTTTAAAGATCTCCAAAAAATAATACTTCATTTTATATGGAATCAGAAAAAACCTTGAATAGCCAAGACATTACTCAGAAATAAAAACAAAGCAGGAGGAATCACGCTACCAGACCTGAGACTTTACTATAAATCAATAGTGATCAAAACAGCATGGTACTGGCACAAAAACAGAAATGTAGATGTATGGAACAGAATAGAGAACCAAGAAATGAACCCAGCTACTTACCATTATTTGATCTTTGACAAGCCAATTAAAAACATTCAGTGGGGAAAATATTCCCTATTTAACAAATGGTGCTGGGTGAACTGGCTGGCAACCTGTAGAAGACTGAAACTGGACCCACACTTTTCACCATTAACTAAGATAGACTCTCATTGGATTAAAGATTTAAACTTAAGACATGAAACTATAAAAATACTAGAAGAAAGTGCAGGGAAAACTCTGGAAGGAATCAGCCTAGGCGAATATTTCATGAGGAGGACTCTTCAAGAAATTGAAGCTGCATCAAAAATACACTACTGGGACCTGATGAAACTAAAAAGCTTCTGCACAGCCAAGAACACAGGCGCATGGCCTACATACACATGAAAAAATGCTCATCATCCTTGATCATCAGAGAAATGCAAATCAAAACTACTTTGAGATATCATGTAACTCCAGTAAGATTAGCCCACATAACAAAATCCCCAAACCAGAGATTTTGGTGCGGATGTGGAGAAAAGGGAACGCTTCTACATTGCTGGTGGGAATGCAAACTAATACGCTCCTTTTGGAAAGATGTATGGAGAATGCTTGGATGTCTAAAAATAGACCTGCCATTAGATCCCGTAATTCCTCTACTAGATATATATCCAGAAGACCAAAAATCACATTATAACAAAGATATTTGTACCAGAATGTTTATTGCAGCCCAATTCATAATTGCTAAGTCATGGAAGAAGCCCAAGTGCCCATCAACCCATGAATGGATTAATAAATTGTGGTACATGTACACCATGGAATATCATGCATCCTTAAAGAAAGATGGAGACTTTACCTCTTTCTTGTTTATATGGATGGAGCTGGAACATATTCTTCTTAGCAAAGTATCTCAAGAATGGAAGAAAAATTATCCGATGTACTCATCCCTACTATGAAACTAATCTATAGCTTTCATACAAAGGCTATAATCCAAAGTACAAGAATATGGGGAAAGGGAGGAGAGGGGAGAGGGGAGGATGGTTGGAGGGAGGGTAATCAATGGGACCACACATACGGTGTATCTTAGAAGGGTACAGGTGAAACTTACTGAATGCAGAATATAAAGGTCTTAATACAACAACTAAGAAAATGCCACAAAGGCTATGTTAACCAGTTTGATGAAAACATTTCAGATTTCATATGAAACCAGCATATTGTACCCCATGATTGCATTAATATACACAGCTATGATTTAATTAAAAAATAAAAGGTATATCAAATGAATGAAAAAACTCCTTATGTTCAGAACACTTCCCTGCATCTTTCCCTAAGACTAAGATGCCCATGCCACGTGCAGTGTCCTCAAGCAACATAACTGCCTACTGACCAGGCACAATGTGTCACCCTAGGAGTCATCTGGTTTAACCATCTCCACCACTAACCACTTGAGATTTCAAATCGTTTTCTTTCTATTTTTAAGCAAACAAGAGTGTGCTTCTGAGTTCTGAATTTAGCTTCCCTCTCCCTAGACACGTGGTGATGCCATGTGTCGTCCGTCCCATGCCCTCTTCCCTCTGGCCTCCTTCAGATGTAATGGAAAACATTACATGGTCCCAAGTCAGTGTTAATTAATGCTGATGTTTGCTTTGCTGACATTGCTGTTAAAAAGTGCTTATTTGAGGGAGAGAGAGCATGTTCCTTCTAATTCTCAGCACTGCTTTCAGTATGAGGTTGAAAATCAATGGATGGCTGGATTCAGAAGCATAATTACATTCCCTATTAAGCTATGCATGAAGGCTAGCTATCTGGCAGTTGGGGAAAAACACACAACTCGGGAAAAGTAATGGTTAAATGAGGATAGAGGGATGAAGTCAGAAGTTTCTGGAGTGTGAACAGATTTATGCAGTCTGATAGGATTTAGAATCTTCAGATTTTTAGGAGTCCTGGAGTAAACAACTTTCTATTTGTTTTTTTTTTTTTTTTTTTTTTTTACAGCTCATCGGTTCACTCATAGTTCTCATTCATTCAAGATGAAAAGTTTCCTGATTAGGCATTTAAATCTCACTTCTTATCAACTGTAATAAGGATTTGCATTCATTATATGTTGTGTGATGGAAAATGGGCATCATTGGTAATGATGAAAATGATGACAGTAGCAATCATTAATTTAGCATCATAATCTTGGTTGGTACTTCATATGTGTTATTTCATATAATCTTATAATTTCAGGGTAGTTGTGAAAGTTTTAACTTGGAGACTGATACCTCGGGTTTAAATTCTGGCTCTGTACCTGAGTAGCTAAGTGACTGTCATTAGTTTCTGAATCTCTCTAGCCCTCAGTTTCTTCACCTATAAAATGAAAATAATAAAAAGTGCCGATCTTATAAGGATTAAATAAAATCCTATAATACAATATAGCCTATTATAATAATGAAGATGTTAACAAAAATTATAATGACAAAAATAATAATAGTAACATAATAGCATTTAATATGTGCTAAGAATTCTTCTACATTTAGTGTTATTATTAGTGCTATTTTATAGATAAGAACAGTGAAAAGCAGAGATGGTAAGACACCACACCTGTCCTTAGTTATGAAGCTAAAATGAGGTAGAGGAGAAATTTGATGCATTAATGTTAGCCATCGTTAATGTTAAAATCTAGAGTTCTTGCTATGAGGTTTTGCACAAAGTACATGCTGAATAAATATTTGTAGACTAATAAATTATAGGCAGTATTTTCTTTCCAGAGACGAATCTTGGATCTTGCTTAATAATCTCCATTAATGGTTGACTCAGTTTCCTTTCTTCCTCCACTGGACTAAGCCTGAGATAGGCCAGGCCCCTTTGATTCTCAGTATTTTCTCAGTCTTTCAGTAATTCCAAAAAGGAATTACTAGCTATCATATTTGGGAATGATGACATCAGCTTAAGAAACAAATTTAAAACATTCATACTTCAAGTCTCAGGCAAGGGCCTACATCTTCCAGGAGGATTTGAAACTTCCTTTTTATCTGGAAGCCTACAGAGGACTCTCAAGTAGGTCTTTTGCTTTTTTTTCTTTTCTGTGCTTCTTAATCAGTAGGCTGGGAAAGCAGAATTTGTTGGGTCTTGATCTCACTTCTGTTCTGTACAACCTTGGTCAGCACTCAGAATCTCCTATGGTTATTTCCGGGAGTTCTTGGGGGAAGTTTCACAGAGTTTTAGCCTCTTCTTTGTTTTCAGTGGTCCAGGAATCCACTGGTGATGTATTTGGCCATTATGCCAGCTGCCAGCGTCTTCTTTATAAATACTGATTATCTGCTCATGGAGCTTCAAAAGACAATAAACTTATTGGGAGCTGACGTGTTGCTACCCTCCCTACACAAATGCAGATACTGCCTCTCCCTGCAACTCATCATTTCACTTTGTCTTTATCCTGTCAGGGTCTCTGTTATGCTTGTATCTCACAAAATCCTTCAGATAAACAGCTGCTTTAGCATCTTCTTGTAGCACCCTTTACCCTCTGACTCGGTCTGCAGCCAAGCCGAGCAACAGGGAGGTGCCTGATATTTTCCTTTGTCACTCTTACTAAGAATAGCAATTACATGTTTACTTTGTGCTATTTCTACCAAAATGTCTATCTTCCATGGTCAACCCTGTGAGGGAATGGATTGAATATGTTTTTGTTACTATCTCATATTCAGAATAGCACAGTCCTGAACATAGTAGTGCTGAGTAAAACTAGGTGCTGAATGATAGACTATTTTGTTCTCCTGAACCCATTATCCTCCAAACCAGGGATCCAGGCCACAAAGACAGAATGTGAATTAATGTACAGGAAGAGCTCAACCACCCACTTTGTTCCCTGGCAATATACAGCCTCAGTTAATGAGACAGTCGAAATCTGGATTCCAAGTTCAGGTTTTGAACTTAGAATATGTATATATGATCCTTCTCAGATGGTTCTTCCAAACAGAGTGGAAGCTTTGGAGCTGGGAATAATACCTTCTTCATATAGCACCTTTCACCTTGTCTAGCATAAAGTTTGGTAAAGATCTTCCCAAGAAACATTCATTCGCAAGTACAATGGTCGAAATAAATCCAGCTTGCTAGAGCTCCCACCCATCTGCCACAGTCTTCCAACTATGTCTGTAGAAGTGGTGGTTAAACGTGAAACAGGTTTTGCCAACAACTTTTCCCTTCCCTACTAGGCAAACAGATAGACCAAGTGCTGCTGATTGAGGCCAATTTACAGAGCTTATGGCCTGGCATCAACTGAGGAATAAGCTAGGAACGCACCTAACCCACGGCCATTGCCTGTTTATCCTCTAACAGTGGTTCTCAAATGGAAACAACTTTGTCCTCCACAGGACATTCAGCAATGTCTAGAGACATATTTGTTTGTTATGATCCTGGAAGCCCTACTGATATATAAATGGGACAAGGCCAGAGATATTGCTAAACATCCTATAATAATGCACGGAATACTCCGCTAACAAAAAGTCAATATTACTGCAGAAATCTTGACCTACATGAGTCCAAACACCAGGCAGGGGACACTGTAAGTACACATGGAGGCCCTGCTGCCACTGCGTGTTGTAGTTTTTTCCCCTTTCTTCCTGCCTCAAGCCAGAGCTAATGGCTGCAGTGTGTCTGCTCCCACAGCTGTGGCTTCCTGTATGTGGAGAGTGAACGTTAGGGGGCAGCTTGGCCTCAGACTTGCAGCCACTGTGGTGGCAGGATTCAGAGCCTCAGAGGGAAGGGAAGGCTTCTGTCTGGCTTCTCTTTCTCATCTTTCTTTTACTGAGCTCAAGGGAGAGGAATCAGTTTCTCTCCATTTCCACAATCCTGCACCCCCCATCTCCCCCATCCCCATTCCAGAAAATGGCAGAAGGGGAAATAATTGGGGGACAACATAAGGCTGGAAGCTGCTTGCTCAGAAGGATGGAGTTACTTCCAGCTGACCTCACTCTCCTTCACGCACTCCCTGAGCAGCCTCTTGCTCTGGTGCTTTCTCCATGGTATGATCTGTTCAAAAGGCTTTTGCTGGCGTGCTTGGCATGGTGGCTTTGGAACTAGCCAATCTGGTTTTGACTAGCTATATACTTTTTCATCTCCAAAACCTTGACTTTTTTCTTTTATTTTGAAAGAGGATGCTATGACCAACCATTTGAAGAACCACACCATCACTGCCGTTGACCACAGTCTCAGTTAACGTTGCCATGAGGGCTACCACATGTCAGGAACAGTGCTTAGTGTTTTACATAGTATGTGATTTAATTCTCATTGTAACCCAATTTTCAGAGGAGTAAAATGAGGCATAGGAAGCAGTGGCTTGTTCAAAGTCATATAGCTTGTAGCCCAGATTTAAATGAGTTCTGCTTAAATGTTACAGACAGAAAAGACTCTAGATAATGTGAGTTGTGATACAAATCCTGGAACTTTTGCCTTAGGCTTTATATTTTTAATCTATTCATTTAACGAATATTTATTAAGTACCTTGTCTATGTTAGAGACTGTGCTAGAGGAGGTCAATGCTGAGATTTTTTTTTTAAGAGATAGAGTCTCACTTTGTCACCCTTGGTAGAGTGCCATAGCATCATAGCTCACAGCAACCTCCAGCTCTTGGGCTTAGGCGATTCTCTTGCCTCAGCCTCCTGAGTAGCTGGGACTACAGGTATCCGCCACATACCCGGCTATTTTTTTGTTGCAGTTTGGCCGGGGCTGGGTTTGAACCCACCACACTCAGTATATGGGGCCAGGTGCCACCCAATGCTGAGGTATTTTTCAAAAATCCTCAGAATTAGAAGGGGGGAGAGGGGAGAAGATGGGACAAGGGTGTGTTCCAACTTAATGGGCATAATGTTAGTGTGTAGGGCACCCCTTTTGGGGGTGGGACACAATTACAAGAGGGGCTTTACTTAGCAAATGCAAAGAATATAACCCATTTTGTTGTACCCTCAATTAACCTGAAACAATAAAATAAAATCCTCAGGATTCACAGAAAAGGCAGAGATCAAATTTTTGATGCCAGTTTGCATTTGATAAATTGTGTTTTTAAGACATTGATTGGGTAATCTAAAGCTTTCAAAATTATTGATCTAAAGTTATACATAATTTTCTGGATATCTGTTTCACCTCTGTAATATCTTTCTTGATCAATTTGACTAAGAATATGCCTTGCTTATAAATCTTTTCAAAGAACCAACTAATTACTTTTTTCTCTAATTCCTCAGTTTCTAACATCTTTATTTCCTACTATTGCACTCAGTTTTTTTGTTTATTAATTATGTCTTTCTTTATAAATTTCAGGTTTTAAATTTTCTTCTACTAAGGTTTGTAGTTTGATATGAAGCATTTTCATTATTTTTGTGTGAAATATTTTCAATTTCTGTTCTTTCTCTTTTGAACTATTCATTTAGTGAGTTTTTAAATATTTCTGAATCTATGGGATTTTAAAAAGTAATTCTTTTATTATTGACTACTAATTGAATTATTCTAGTTAAGTAGGTTGCTATGATGCCAATCTTTTAGCAGTTATCAAGATTTGCTTCATGCGTAGTGTCTGGGTAACTTTGTAAATATTTCTGTGTGTTTATAGAGAACTACTATTTTCTAATTTGGACTCTGAGTTTTCTGTGTGTCCATTTCATCAAGCTTAGTAAATAAATTATTTGAATCTTTTTATGTTCTTATTAAATTTTCATGTTCTTGATCTTGCAATGAATCAGAAAGCAATGTTCATTTACCATCAAGATTGTGGTTTTGTAATTCTGCAAATTTGTTTATACTTATTATGAAGGTATATCCTTAGTTAAATGAAAATTTTAGATTTTCTGTTGCAATGTAGCTTTTATGAACATTGTGAGACTCTTATTTCTAATAATAATTTTGCTTTAATGTGCTTTTTCACGTAATGTTGATCTTGTTATACCATTTTTTGTTGTTGTTAGAATTTGTCTGGTTAAGTCTTTTTCTATTCTTTTACTTTTAATCATTTTGTGTTCTTAATGTTAAAAATAACTTCTAGTTTGTTTAAGTAATTTTAACCCCAAATGCCACTCTCTATCTCCATGGTCAAGCTTAACTTATTCATGTCTTACTTTGATTCATTTTGCCATCTCATTCAGTACTATCTAGCTAAACATCTTTTATTTCTTTTTTATTTTCTACTGATTTTGAAGTTATTCAATATATTTTATTTTTTATTGATTTTTAAAAAATATTTACCATGCTTGCTTAACAAAGATGAAGTTACTCATATCTTTACCTCCCCTGGGGAACTTAGAATTCTTTAACTTTGATCAGTCTTACTAGTTGTTATCCAGTTGTTTTGAACTTCTTGACTCTAAATTAAACGGTATCATTATTTTCTCATATAGTCAATACTGTCTTAGATTTTTCACAAATGTTTTCATGATATTTTTCAGAGCATCTTCTTTTATCCCAGTTTTTCTAAACTGGCTTACTTCTTTTAATTATTTTAGCAGGGTTTTCTTACTAATTAAATTCTTAATAATTAAGTCTTTGTCTGAAAAAAAATTTTTTTTTTTTTTAGATGGAGTCTCACTTTGTCGTTCTCGGTAGAGTGCCGTGGTGTCATAGTTCACAGCAACCTCAAACTCTTGAACTGAAGTCATTCTCTTGCCTCAGCCTCCCAAGTAGCTGGGACTACAGGTAGCTGCCACAAAGCTTGGCTATTTTTAGAGATGTGGTCTTGCTTTTGCTTAGGCTGATTTCGAATCCATGAGCTCAGGTAATCCACCCACATTGGCCTCCCAGAATGCTAGGCTTACAGGTGCAAGCCACCACTCCCAGCCTTGTCTGAAAATGTTTTTAGTTTGTTCTCACCCTTAAATAGTACTTTATTTGGATATATACTTCAAGGTTAAAACTTGAAAGTTATTTTTCAAGGTTATTTTTCTCCAGAACCATTTTCTTGTTTTCTATTTTTGCAATAAGTCTTTTAGTTTGTTTATATTTCCTTACAATTAATTATATTTTTCTATATGTTTTTCTAAGGTTTTTGTTTGCCTATTCTGCTGCAGTTTTGCTCTGTGTCTGGGTATGGCCTGAACTTAAATCTCTGAATTGTATTCTAGTAAATCTTAAATATCAGAACAATGTCTTTGGTTGGTCTCCTCCTCCTCATTTTCTCTCTCCTCTTTCTCTGTCTGTCTTCGATTTCTTTTAGCCTTTATTCCACTTCATGACTTCCTCCATTCTCTGTGTCTATTCCATTGTTTAACACATCAATTAATTTTTTAAATCATCAATTATATTTTTGATTCCAGAGGTTTTAATTGTTTTTTTTTAAGTTTACCTAGTTAGTTTTGATAGAGTCTTATCCTTTTATTCATATTTCTACTTCCTTCTTCATATTTTCATTATTCAGATTTTAAGAGCTTTGTCTGATAATTCTATCATCTGAAGTTTTTATTATGTATTTCTGACACTTGTGCTAAATCTAATTCTTAATCAATTGTTTTCATTTTTTTTTTTTTTTTAGTTTTAACATTTTGAACACATAAGAATGTTTTCTTCCAGAAATTCTATAGTTTTAGCTTTAACATTGAGGGTTCTGGGTCATTTTTTTCAAGTTCATTTTTTAAGGTTCATTTCTTTTTCCATATACAAGCCAGTTATTCTAGCACCATTTGTTGAAAAGACTATCTTTTCCCTATTGAATTAACTTGGCTACTGTGTCAAAAAACAATTGATAATATGTGTGTTTGTCAATTTATGGTGTCTGGTGTGTCTATTCTGTTTTACTTATCTGTATGTCTATATATATATGTATATATATATATACTACATTATATTGATTCTACAGATTTAATAGTAAGTTTTGATATTAGGTAAGTCACATTCTTCAACTTTGTTCTTCTCTTTTCAGCATTTCTTTGGCTGCAGGTCTTTTCACTTCCATAAAACGTTTAGAGTCATCTTTTTAATTTCTACAATAAAGACTACCTGTATAAATTTTAACATAATTTATATATTAACAACATTGAGCTTTTCAATCCATGAATTTAGTACTGTCATACCTTGGTTGGTCTGGAGGATTGGTTTCAGGATCCCTCAGGAACCAAACACCAAAATTGCTGATGTAAAATGATGTATATATAACCTCCGATATACTTTAAATAACCTCTAGATTATAAAACTTAATAAATGTAAATTCCACTTAATAGATGTTATACTATATTTTTCAAATTTGTATTATTTTTAATAATTGTCTTTCTTTTCATTTTTTCCCCAAATATTTTTTGTCTATGGTTGGTTATATCTGCATATATGGAACCCAATTGATACACAAAGCTGACTATACATTTAATTATTTAAGTTTCTTTCATTTCTCTTAGCAGAGTTTTATAGATAAACATACTTTAATAGGTATTTTAATGATTGTAAATGGTATTTTAAATTTCATTTTTAGTCTTTTTATTAATATTATATAAAAACATAATTTCTTTTATATATTTACCTTGTGATCTTCTTAAATTTACTTATAGCTTTAGTTGGTCTTTCCAAGTTTTTCAATACTCTTTTTTTTGTGTGAATAATTTAATAATTCTTATTCATATTTTAATCTGAGTGATTTGCATTTTTTTTCCTTGGGCTGTTGTTAAGGTTTCATTGTTATTGCTGGCTTTTAGCAATTTAATTACCATATGTTTTAGTGTGGTTTACTTTATGTTTATTCTACTTGGGGTTTGTTAAACTTGCTAGATTTGTTGTTGTATCATTTTCATTAATTATGACAAATTTTCAGTTGTATTACTTCAAGGTTTATTTTTGGCCCCCTCATTCTGAGTCAGTTATACATAATTGACTTTTTATTGCCTACAAGTCATTGTGTCTGTTTTTTTTCTTTTCTTCCTCCCTTATTTTGTTTCTCTCTTTGCTGTAGTTTGGGTAGTTTTATTGTTTGTCTTTAAGCTCACAGTTTTCTGTAAAATCTGACTGTGAAAGTGATTCTAGTAAACTTTTCATTTAAATATTCTATTCCTTCTTTCTATTTTTCTTCTCACTATGCTCATTCATGTTTTACTTTAAATAATTAGGAATATTTATCATACCTGTATTGTCTGGCAATTTTATTATTTCTATCATTTCTGAATTTTATTTCAGTTGATTGATTTTTCTTGTGCATATGGGTCAAATTTCCTACTTCATTGTAAGTATAGCAGTACTTGCTTGGATGCTGGATGTTGAAAATTTATTCCTGTTGAGTATCTGTACTTTTTTCATCTGCCATTAAAGAATTATGTTTTTAAGTTTCTTTAGAATTAGTCTAAGGTAACTTTTGCTTAGTGATAATTTAGCCAAAGCATTAAGGTGAATAAGGTATGATTCTTATGAGGTTGGTACTAAGTTTTCTCTGTGTCCAGTGTTTATTTTCCATCATGATTGGTCAGGACTTGAACATTTCTCAACGTTGTGTGAACTCTGAGAATTGACCAGCTGGTAGTTCCCTCAGAGTGTTTTTCTGATTGACCTCATGGAGTTTCATCTTGCTTGTGTATAGCTTTGCATTCAACAACAGAATCAAGGGACTCTTATCCAGTTTTCTGAACTCTTTCCCTGTGTAGCTTCCTTTTTTCTGATACACTGACCAAAACGTTTCATTGACCTTAGTCTTTCTAAACTCTTTTCTGTATCTCAAAACATTGAGTCTGTAGTGTACTTGTGTTCACCTACCTATGCTTGGTCTAGAGAGTACCCACAGGCAGAAATTTAAGACCATCATGGGGCACACCTCATTTGCTGGATTTGAATTCAGAATCATCGACTTTGCCTGAAGGATCACAGTCACAACGCCTTTTGTTTCACTTTGAAAAGAATTGTTGCATATATTTTGTGCAGTTTTCTAATTATTCATGGAGAGAAGAAAGTCTAGCTGTGGTAAGTTCTTCATGGCCAGAAGCAAAAGATACCAAGACCATTTGCGTATGTGCATTTTACACCTTAATAATTCCCAGAACAAGTAGTGGGTCTAAAAATCAAACTTCAAAGGCAAATGAAGACAGACTCATGAATTTTCAGGTTTCTTTTTTCCTTTTCTTGAACCCAGGACATGGTGCATAATAAACTTATAGTGTCCTTTTGCCAATGGGAAGATTTTTTTCAGTTCTAGTTGTTCACTGAAGTTGTAGTCCTTTGAAGTTCCTGGTTTTATGTAGGCAAATTAATTTAAAATTCTTTCAATATTGAGACCCCCACATCTTGGCTTTTATATACTAGTGATTTCAAAAAAATTTATACTACAGAGAAGCTAGCAGCTCTATCTGCCATGACCAAAACTCACGAAGGCACTCAGTGTAAAATCACCTATGATTTCTTTTTTTTCTTTCTGTTTTTGTTTTAAACCTTTGAGATTTTCTTTACTTTCTTGAGTGCTTAGCAAGTATTTAAAAATATATTTATTATATTTCCACTTCTAGATGACTTTCAGAGTATATAGCCCAAATTGTCTTATAAGAGTTTTAGTTTTACTCATCAATTGTAATATCAGGAATGAAAAATGACACATTATGATAAATAATTTATACAACTATATGGCTATTAGTTAGTATTTTTAATAGCTTTAATAATGTTCCAAAATTGATCTAATTTACCTAGACTTTCTCCACTGTTTGATATTTAAAGTTGTTATATGATTTTTACTAGTATAACTGGCTCTCTTAAAACTGTTGTGTTTAAGAATCTTTTTCTGGGTGGTGCCTATGGCTCAAAAGAGTAGGGCGCTGGCTGCATATGCTGGAGATGGTGGGTTCAAACCCAGCCCAGGCCAAAAACAGAAAAAAAAAAAAATCTTTTTCTCTTTTTGAGTAACTTTCCTTTGATAACATCTAAGAAGAGGAATTTGGGGGTTGAGGTAAATGAACATTTTTAAAAGTCCCATTTAATTTCTAGAAAACACCCTTTTTCCCACTATATCTCAGTCAATGTGAAAGGGATTCAGACTGAATAGCAACTAGATATTGGTTTTTCAGTTTTCATTATTTGCAAATAAATAAGGGAGCTAAGCTAACTCCTTAACAAGATAGTTCCTAGTAGCCTAGCAATACACTCAACACAAAAGAAGTGGTGCAAACCTCCAGGCCATAATTTTACAGAAAATATAGCAGCTGTTTTTCTTTCTTTCTTTCTTTCTTTCTTTCTTTCTTTCTTTCTTTCTTTCTTTCTTTCTTTCTTTCTTTCTTTCGCATTCTTGTTATTCTGGTTTTTTTTCAGTAAACACCAGCAATTGTCACTTTGTTTCAGGTGGTTATAATGTAAAATACCTGACATTAAAAAAAAAACAAAAACAAAAAACTCGTCACATTTTACAATACAAATATTTATTTCAAACTGCCTGCATTTTTGTTTGATTTTTGGCAAGCACTTGGGCATGCTTACAACTGTTCATTTCAACCTAAGAAATTCAGGAATGGTGGGTGCCACTGCTTCCCAGGAAAGAACTGTGCCAGAAAAGGTCATGTGTCTTCTCCAAATACAGTTATGCTTTGTATGACCCCAGGGATCTGTTCTCAGCAATGTATTGTGAGGTGAGCATAACAGAGAACTTGCACAAACCGAGGTGGCATAGCCTAGTACACACCTAGGCTCTATGGTACGGCCTCTGCTGCTTCTAGACTGTAAACTTGTACAGCATGTGATTGTACTGAATACTGTAGGCAGTTGTAACACAAGGGTAGGGATTTGTATGTCTAAACACTTCCAAACATAGAAAAGGAGCAGTAAGAATGTGGTATTATACTCTTATGGAACCACTGTCATATATGCGGTCTGTTGACTGAAACATCATTATGCAGCGCATGACTATGTCTATAATAAAGGTTCTCAACTGCATGTGAGAAGGTGCTACTCTGGGTGTGAGGGATCTTTCTACTCCCATTCTTTCAACTACTACCTTTGGGCACACGACCCTTTTCTCTCTGTGCCTGGGTTTTCTCTTTGGTAAAATAGGCCTGGTTTTTCCTAACATTTTCAGAGGGTAAATGTAGCATGTCAACTATCTTAATGTATTAGCAAAAAAATTAACCAATTCTGTGGGGCTTTTATTCACCTGTTTGTTTATGCCACTCTTATACCCCTTAATAAATTGAATAGTTATTATCTTTTTTATGCCCATTTCTCCACTTAGCCGTAAGGTGTTGTAGACTGTCTTCTACCTGCCTCATGTTGCTAGGACTTAGCATATATCTAGTATGCAATAGTTGCTCAGTGAGTACTTGATGAATGAATATGTTATTTCCAGCATAACATAGATTTCATCAATGCCATTTAATCATTTTCTGCTAATGTTTCCTTGTATGCCAGAAGTTATTAGCACATATTTTTGTATTTCCCTTAATCTTCCATTTTATAAAATCTTCCCAAATGCACTCAACCAATACACTCCTTAATTTTTTCCAATCACTGTGTGTTTGTGTAGGCACTGTGACCATTGTGGGGCCTTGGAAGTGAAGTGTTCAATATGTGTTTGCTAATGAATATGTTTTCCCATATGTGACTAATCATAATCATGACATGTGGATACGTATGGGTACTTAAGGGAAGAGTTATATCTTGATGTGTTTGCATTGCTAGTAATAATGATTTAATAAGCTTAAAACTAATATTTAATTGTTAGTTGTAAGTAGGTTAGTAACTGAATTAAGAAAATGATTGGAGATGACGGGCAAAAGAGAACAGAAACAGAAGAGAAGTGGATGGGAGAAACCCAAAGCCTGTTGCAAAATGCACTGCCAAAGGCCTTCAACCCCTTTAAGACTCTAGAAGTTATCTTGCTGAAACTTCATCCCTCCCCTACCACAACTCTGCTGCGAGGTCACTGAGCAGGCAAGGCTCGCTGGGCAGGACTGCCCTCTCAGGGACAGTGAGTACTGTTTGCCGAGTTAGGGAATGTAGAATGTTTTAACCTTGTTAAAGAGAGTAAGAGTTGCTCTGGTCTAGATAAGGAGAAAAATATGTCCTTTCTTCTGTGGCCTTGGTATGGTCCAAAGCATCAGTCTGTCTGAGCACAAAGCTTCTAGAGTGTTAATTGTCACTCCTGTGATTTGTGTGCGGGGCCTGAATTGGGGTCTTCTTTGATATCCTGCTTCTGGGCTGTGTTCCCTGTCCCATGTTCTGTTTGTGTAGGATCGTAAATAACTTAGAGCAATAATAGTAAAAGGTAAATCAGTCTAATTAACATAGCTAGTTTAAAATATAGTTTAATTGGAGAATGCAAGCCCAGCAAGAATTATGATGTAAAGATTTTGGTCTGCCCCTGCTAGATGTATGAAATAAATATACAGCTAGCCTTGAGTCTTGGTCTTTGCTGAAGCCTCACAATAGGAGGAAAGATCCCTTGGCCCACGCTGTTCTTAAAACTTTAATCTCTGTCTGTCTTTTCATTTTCCTTCATTTTCTCATCTCTGCCAAGTACTGGGAAAGAACCACTGTGAAGTTTGGGGCTGGTTCCCCAACAATGATACCAGATCAAGTAGGCCTAACATTTTTTGAGCTGGGAAAACCTGCACTTTGCTTTCTCAAGCATGCTTCCAGCTTCTGATTAATCTAAGTCTTTCTTTGTACTTGTATTGATTGGCCATCCACAGAGAAAACAGTGCTGAGTCCATGCAATCTAACATTTGTCAGAATTTGAGCCAAATTTCTATATGTGAGACTCTTTGGGCTATTTCCTTTCTCTCTTTTCTCTCTTTCTTTTCCTTCCTTTCTTCCTTCCTTCCTCCCTCCCTCCCTTTCCTCTCTTCCTTCCTTTCTTAGGTCAGAGATCTCTCTAGTCCCTTTATCTGCAGAGTAGATTTCTTTCTTTCTTTCTTTTTTTTTTAATTGTTGGGAATTCAAAGTGGGCACACAGAAGCAGGTTACATTAATTGCTTTTATTAGATAAGGACCCTCTTACATTTGTGTCCCTCCCCCAAAAGGTGTACCCTCATCCCTTGACCCCCCCCTTACCTTTCTCAGTTCTTCCCCTCCCTTACCTCCACTGTGTACTAGGACCTTAATTGGCCTCATATCAGAATTGAGTACATAGGGTTTTTATTTCTCCATTCTTGTGATGCTTTATTAAGAATAATGTGTTCCACATCCATCCAGGTTAATACAAAGGATGTGAAGGCTCTGTCTTTTTTAGTGGCTGAGTAGAATTCCATGGTATACATAAACCATAGCTTGTTGATCCATTTGTGAGTTGGTGGGCATTTAGGCTATTTCCACTTTTTGGCTATAGTAAATTGAGCTGCAATAAATAGTAAACAAATGGGACTTAGTGAAACTGCAAAGCTTCTGTACAGCTAAGGTGACAATAACCAAAGCAGATAGACAACCTACACATTGGGAAAAGATATTTGCATATTTTGACTCAGCCAAAGCTTGATAACTAGGATCTACAGTGAACTCAAATTAATAAACATAAAAAAGCCAATAATCCCTTAGATCATTGGGCAAGAGAGATGTATAGTAATAATAACGTGCATGATGCAATGGTGCATTTCAAAACTATCAAGAAAAGAGTATAATTGTGATGGATGCATTAATCAGTTCAATGTAGGCATTTTACATTATATATTAAATCAGTTCACTGTACCCCATAAATGCATCAATGTACACAGTTATGATTTAATAAAAGCAAAACAAAAAATCATAATGATGCCACAAAACAATATGAAAAGATGATGTTGTATTCAATGCCATCCTTTGAAAGAAGTACACACCTTCAAACCAGCTATTATATTATTAGGAACCCAACCTTAGAAATACTCTGAGTACCTTTATAAGGTTGCTCATGGCTACATTATTTACGGTATTAAATACTTAACAACCAAATGTTCATCAGTAAGAAATTACTGGAATCAATGATGATAAGCCAATACAATGGAATACTATACAATTGTTCAAAGGAATGAGGTAGCTTTGCATGTACTGGCAAGGAAATACACACCCAACACATTGTTGAGAAAAAGAAAATTCAAGTTGTAGAGAGAATGCATACCAAGATAAATATTTATTTTAAAATTCATACACATATGCACACACTAAAGCAAACAAACAAATAAATAACTATACGTATGTGTGTATGTGTCTGTGTGTACAGTTGGATGCATCTGGAGAGCAAGAAAGCAGGTTTTAAATTTTTACTGTATGACTTTGTGTTTCCAGAATGTAGAAAGTTGTAAAACACTTTTGCTCCCACCTGATGATGAGATGAAGCTGGTTAAGCCATATAATTATACTTCTACAAAACCCCACCAGTGCTGAAGATGCAAAGAAATGTAAATGTGACAAACAGAAAGAGACGAGCTACTGTTCGGTGAGATTACTGCCACAGCTGTTGCTGTTCTTGAGGTCATGGCAAAGGAAGAACCAAACCTGCCATCATGGGAGTAAGGAGAACTAAGCCCAATTTCTACCAAGCTTTTCATGAGCAGGTGTGGGATGGCATGACAGATTAGAATCCTGAGCAAATCCAAGTGAAAGCAAGTCTGCACTCACTTTCCAAACCTTTCCACAGCACCTTCAGCAAGTGCCAAATTCTGGAGTAGGGCAAGAGATCTGAGAAATATTTTCTCAGACGAGCTTGGAAGCTTGAAGACCTTACTAAGAGTAAGTTATTAGTCTTATGAAAGCTGGTGGCAGGCTAGTATCGTGGGGAGATTTCATAAGGCACAGAAAATTATTCATGGAACTGGAAGGCAATGTATGTTACCTTAATAGCTTATGACTATGCTATCAAGAGAAGAGAGAAAGAGAAATCTCTCCCAATTTGGAGAGAAGAAAGGTGGACTTTGGAGTATAGAGGAATTTTGTGATTATTGCTAATAAATAGATCCCAAGTCTCAGTGACACTTAATCCCTGATCCTGGATTCAAGTTGTTCGATGTTCGTGGTAAATTATATTGAACTACGGCTGCAGAAAATCTCACGTACAGCTCAATTATAGATCGGATGATTAGATTGACTCAGCTTTCCACATCAGCAGTCTGAAGAGGAAGAGATACACTCTTTTAAAAGAGTTTATCTTTATTTCATCTTGATTCTTTTTATGTACAAGAATGTCCAGCATACTACCAAAAATTATGAGACAGGCAAAGACACAGGAAAGGTGATTCATAATCAAGTGAAATGTTAGCCAATCAAAGCAGTCCAGATGTTGGAATTAGAAGTCAAAGACTGTAAAATAAAATAACTATGATTAAAATATGATAAAGGATCTAGGAGAGAAAGTAGACAATCCAAACAGATGGAGAATTTTAGCTGAGAATGAAAACTCTATATAAAGGAGAAATGTATTTTTACTTTGTGTGATTTTTGTATCAGTTACATTTGGCAGTGAGGAGATGTGTGTTAAATTTTTAAAAATGACTTTAAAAACACATTTCCAAATGTTTTAATGCAAAATGGTTAAAATATAATTCAAGTAATTTAGGGGGAAACCTCAAACTTTATGAGAAAACTTTGTTATGAATCTATTCATGATCCTGGATTTCCTGGTAATAATAGTTTTATCATACTTAGGGGCAGTAATATAACCAGGGTACCAAATGGACACCAGGATTTTAAAATAATGAGCAAGTCAGCAGTGCTTCTAAAAGGCTATGTGTGAGAGGTAAGCTTTTCAATTTCAGCCAAGGAAAACAATTGTCCCTAGGAGAGAGTAAGAAGAAGTGTTTTCTTCGAGGAAAGACTTTTCCACTTAAATCTTTTCAAGGAGCAACACAGATTTTTATGCTTATAGAGTAAGGGACATGCTGTCCAGGGTGACCAAGTTTAGTTTTATGCTGCATGTGGCAGAAACAAACAAGTGTTGATTTTTAAGATATTGTTGATTAATATGCACAAAGAGATGTTTGTATTCAGGGTGATGTTTTTTTCTTTATCATTTGGTATTCATTGAGGGTACAAATAATTAGTTTATACTGATTGCATTTGTTTGATAAAGTTCCTTTTATAATTGTGTCCCAACCCCAAGAGGTATGCCATACACTTTGACCCCCCTACCCCCTCCCTCCTTTACTCCCTCATTCCCCTATCCCCCATTGTACTAGCTCATCTACTAACTTCATAAAAAATATGGAACACTTCATGAATTTGTGTGTCATCTTTACGCAGGGGCCATACTAATCTGGGTATTGTTCCAATTTTAGTGTAAGTGCTGCCAAAGTGAGCACATGGCAGTATTCTTTATGAAATGCTATTAATGGAGTTAAACTCAAATAAAACTGAAAAATGTAGAGATGGGTCAATAGGATGAACCATGCTTAAAATTTAAGGAAATTAGACCTTAAGCAGGGACTCCAGTGACAATGTGCCTTCTCAGTTCGCAATGGTCTTTCAGATACTTATTCATAAATTCTTATCAGGCAGAGAAACTTTAGGGTCACATTCTTTATTGTATGCATGTTAAAATCTCCCCCTCCATGGATTTCTAGCCCAAATTTTGACTAATTATCATGACAGGCTTTTCCATTGAGGAGGGAAGATCTGACAGACTTTAGTACCTTTAATCTTTCTTCTCAAAGCTGCTGACAGAGCAAGCTTAGTCTGTATGTGTCTAGAGCACCCCTTGAAAAGTTTATAGCTGTCTTATTGGACACTCCTGTCATCCCATTTTGTAAGAACTTCCTTTGTGTGTTCCCTAAAAACTGAGGATCAAGATTTTCCTGATTTTCCAAGATTTTCCTGACATATCCTTTCACCCGATGAGGGTGAAGTTCCTTGGAACACATGCTCAGTGGGAGAATATCCAAAAGAGATGTTGTACAGCTGAGAAAGAAATAATTCCTCAGCAGGATATTTTTGTTGTTGTTCTTTGAGAGTTTTGTTCCTCACACTGTGGATTAAGAGTGGAAAAAATAAAAAAAAAGTGAAGTGGAAAGACAGGAGAGCAAAACTATTGGCTTGACTTGTCACTTCAAATTCCCAACTCTGGCTCAGAACACTGAGATGTAAAGCTTGTGGCAGGTACTTGTTTGGAAGAAACATCCCTACCAGGAGAGGGGAATAGAAAATGACAAGCAGTAAACAAGAAGGGGAGCATATGGTCATCCTTATCTGTTGCCGAAGGTTTTACGGAACATGTTTTTCGCTGGGACCTCCTACCAGCATCATGCATAAGCTCGTGTGCTACATTTGGCTCTTGCCCCAGTGGCTTGAAGCCCACTGTTCTCTCCTCAGGGGTGAAGGAGGAAGGCAGGCTTGGGGCATGCACAGCTCTGTGAGGCTAACTATCACCATACCATTTTCAACCAAAGACTCTTTTCCTCTGCTTGATTCCAAATCTCTGTCAAGCACTTTTTGTCTACACTGTACATGTTTCGGAAATGTCTAAATCGAAAATTAAGCATGGCTTGGGTTATTTGGCTTCTAGGAAGGTTTTTTCTTCATGCATTGAAAATATACAAAAAGTACCCTACTAAGATGCACCGTCTTTATATAGTGATTAAGAAAATGCTATGAGGGCTATCTCTCACAGTACGATCAAAATGTCTCTGATTGGGTATGAAGCACATTCTGCCCTATGATTTCACCAATGTACACAATTATGATTTAATAAAATTATTTAAAAAAAAGAAAGAAAATATACAAAAAGAACAGGTCTTTTGCAAGTTTCTCATTGTTTTCTGGGGTTATGAAACCTAATATTTGATTAAATTGTCCAGTTTCCTAGATATCATTTCAATCTCAGTGGAAAAAAATACAATTAATACAAAGATGTAACAGAGAGCCATGCTTGTGGGTGGCGCCTGTGGCTCAAGGAGTAGAGAGCTGGCCCCATATACCAGAGGTGGTGGCAGGTTTAAGCCAGGCCCGGCAAAAAACAAACTACACAGAGCCATGCTTGTTTATTTGTTTGCTTCATGAAATTTGTAACCTTGTGACTACTGGTATTCTTGGGAATGGCATGCAAACCATTTCAATATGGTTAGGCAACTGAACCTGGATGACTCCCAATACCTTGTAAATTTATGACCAATTGATAATTATTATTTGAAATATTATTAATTAATATACTAATTATTAAGATATCATAATATAATATATTACATGTTAAATATTTAAATAACATCATTTTAAACATTCATTGGAAACAATAGACTATTTCTCCATTTTTCAATCTCCCTCAGATGCTTGAATGTGGTAGTCATGCTAATAATCAAGTGCTTAGAGGATGAAAGGTTGACAGATGCCTGTTCATCAATATGCCAGTTACTGCAGAGGACTACATGAGATAAAGTCTCTTTACTCCTATCCTCTGTTCTGGACCACTATAGCACATATTCTACTTAATCTTTACATGGCTCTTTCAAAGTTATCTTGCTAAAACCCTGACCTCATTCTTTGCATGCTGCATTCCCTTCATTGCTTGTTGAATAAAACCCTCTGTAAACTACTTACAAATTTTCTGTGCTTTCTCATCTCTTACCAACCCAGAAGATAAATTACTTTTACCCACAAGATTCCTAGCAAAATTAGGGCTTCATATACTTGCTCACTGTGATTCCTCTGAGTCAATCATCCTTTTCTACAGACCCTACCTGTCCATGTCCTTCAAGGCTGGGATTAAATCCACCTCCTCCAAGGAGTCTTCTTTCATATCCAATCTCTATCCATTGTTTTGTTTTATTATTATTTTTATATTCCACAGCACCATCATTCCTTGTAGGTTTTCCCTGAACTGTGAACTTATATCAATAGATTCTCTTTCTGAAGTGACCAAACATTCCCTTGGTCAAGGTAAAAATGTCTTTCCTGGATATCATACTTTTCATTTTCTGAAGGGTTTTATGATAACCCTTTGCAAAAAATCATTCTTTGCTAAGTGTCTAGATTCAACTGTCTTATCAATATCCAGGCAATCAAAAATCTTTCTACCTCATCAGTCAGTCCATCATATTTTCTCATCATTGTTGATTACATTTTACCAACATTGCAAGTTGTTTGCAAATTCTCAGAAGGAGCTTTGTGGATTTGTTTTGCAACTAGAAAGGTCATAAAAGCAGAGATTAAGATACAGCTACTATAAACATGGATGGGGTGGGTCATTTCCATAGTGTTACTATCTCTTATTGGACAATATGAAAGATTTAGCCTGTGAAATATTCTTCACAAAATCATAAATGCCTTGCAGTCAAAGGATATATTTTATTCCTCTTTATGTCACTAAGGTCCTTAGCAGAGTGCCATGTCATGACCATAGCAAGACCTTGTTAGATATCTGTTGAATTGAATAATTTCTGAAAGAGAAATGTATGTTTGTATTTCTCTTCATAAAATGCATTCTTATTTCGTTTAATGAGAAGACTCCACAGAGTTTCTAAAACACGATCAAGGTCTCTCTACCAAAATAAGTTCTTTTTTCCTCAGCGAAATCACGGCAAAAGTAACTCATTTGTTATGCTAATCATTAAAATATCATTTGTTGGTAGTTCTCTCCTCTAAAGTTAATAATCCTTAGCAAAGAAACCATCCTACAGAAAACACAGGCTCTTCCTTCAGAGAAGAAATGTAAATAGCTATAATTTATTCTCCCCCATTTTTCAAATATACTACCATGTGGTTTATTCTTCAGCCCTGGAGAATACTGAGAATTATTTTCTCATGATCCATTCTCCAACCCATTCTTGCCCTGGAGATATTCTTGTACGTATTATTAGCTCACCAGAATACAATAGCCGTTACTGTTCATAAAGGTATTTAATTTCCCACAGAAGTTTGAGTAAATGTATTGGAACTAAATTATTTGACATCAGTATTCTGCAATGCAGCCACAGATTGTGGGCATCAGTTGGGTTTAGGTTATGTCTCACTCACAAACTTTTGCCAGAGGATGAACAAGATTATGCTAGTACTTAAAAGGCAATTTCAGTTGTCTTTTCATTTGGCACAAACTTTACATCCCCAGGTTACTGAACTATACCTCATCAATTCACAATGTCCCTTTTCTCTGCTTTATGTAGCATGAAGTTGGAAAATGGCATGGACAGCTGGCACAAGGCTTCCATGCTAGAGGTTTCTCACTGCACATATTTTACTCATGGATTAAGAATGTACCCTTATCCTAGGTACCTGATAGAACAGGCCAGAGAATGGAAGAAAACAGGTCCCCATATATTATCACAATAATATGTAGATGCAACTTGCAAACTGGGATGCAGAAACAATCTAGAGAAAATCTTAGACAGGGCTGTTGCCTGGTTTTCAGGCCAGATGTCAGGGCAAACCACTTGCATCTTCACTGCCGGATACCACTCCACTTCTGTTCTCTACTTGAAGTCTCAAAATCCAGATGTTTAAGTTTTAGAATTTTAGCTGGACCAGCATTTTAATATGATGTCCAGAAACCATGAAAAATGTATCCTTTAGTTGAAGGGACTATTAAAAAAAATTTTTGTTCTGGCTCTCAGAATTTACCTGTGGTTAATGTTAATAATGGCTAGTAGTGGCACAAGCTTTGAAGAAAAAAATCAAACATTATGCTAAAGGTTTAAGAATGATGCGGGGCAATGTTTAATATAAGGTTAGGTTAAGGGGCTTTTTTTATGATGACATGGGATTTGAGCTGAGACCAAAATTAAGTGAGATATTGAATTGGGTCAAAATTTGAGGGAAGGATATTCAGATAGAGAAAATCTAAATGCAAAGGCTTTCATATGGGAACACGTTTGAGGATGAACAAGAAAGATAGGTTGCTGTCTTTTAGCGATTAAGTGCAGAGCAGTGGAAATAACTACAGATGAATAGTCAAAAAACAGGTGATGAAAGGCCTTGTGGACCATAATAAGGACGTTGAATTTTATTCTGAGACATGGGAGACATTAAAAAGTTTTAGATAGTAAATGTTTAGGTGAAACAAAAGAAAATCAAGAGCATTATAAAGGTACACAGTTAAACACTGCAACAAAACACAAACTTCAAAAATAGCCAGAGGGGAAAAGAAAATCCAGGATGTATTAGACAGAAAAAAACACATTACCAGTCTAGGTGGCACAGTAAGACTCCAAACATTTCTAAACTGTTAAGAATAGAGTATGAATGTCTTGCCACAATAAATAAGTAAGTGAGGACATGATTATGTTAATCAGTTAGATGTAAGCATTCCACATTGTATATCAAATCAGCACATTGTACCTCAGAAATGCATTCATGTACACAGTTATGATTTAATAAAGAATTAAAAAAAAATCCGGCCAGGTGCAGTAGCTCATGCCTGTAATCCTAGTACTCTGGGAAGCCAAGGTGGATTGCCTGAGCTCAGAGGTTTGAGACCAGCGTGAGCCAGAGCAAGACCTTGCTTCTAAAAATAACCAGTCATTGTGGCAGGTGCCTATAGTCCAAGCTACTTGGGAGGCTGAGGTAAGAGAATCACTTGAGCCCAAGAGTGGAGTTTGCTGTGAGTGATAACACCACAGCACTCTGCCAAGGGTGACAAAGTGAGATTCTGTCTCAAAAAAAAAAAAAAAAAAATCAACTTGCCATGAAAAAAATAGTCCTAGCTGCTTAGGGCATTGAGCCAGGAGGATTCTTTGAGCCCAAGAATTTCAGGTTATAGTGAGCTATGATCACACCACTATGCTCTAGCCTGGGTAACAGAGTGAGATCCTGTCTCAAACAAAACAAAACAAAACAAGACAAAACAAAACAAACCTTCAGTAAGTCTAATATAACCCTACAATAATTGTGACATAAGGTGAGAGACTTGGCATTAATCATTAACAGTCATATCAATAAACATGAGTGAGTTTAACCCACTTGTTAAAATAAAAAGATTCTCAAATTGACCCATTAATTAAATATCAACTCTATATTGTATATAAGATGTATCTAAAGGTAGTAATTAAACAAAAAACTAAAGATAAAGGATGGACAAAAATCTACTAGGTATATGAAAATAATAAGAAGGCAAAAACTGAAATCCTCATACCAGACAAAGCAGAATTCAAACCAAAATCATAGCATGAGGCAAAAGGCAAAAGACATTTTATAATGCTTAAACCATATTTTGCAATAAAAATATAACAAAACCCAATGGCATTCTGTACACAGTTAAAAAATTTAATGAATGAGACAATTTTATTTACAACAGCAATAAAAAAGATAAACTATTTAGGAAAAAGCATAATGTGAAATGCTCAAATCTACATGAAGACTATAAATACTTTTGAAATATATAAAAGTAGATTTGAGCAAGTGGATAAAGATGGCCCATGTTCTTGTGTAGGATGCCTCATCATCATTTTTCATGATGAGATCGTTTAAAAAAAGATCCCATTTTTTATTATGTTAATTTATAGATTTACTGTAATCCTATCAGAATATTGGCAAGATTTATCATCAAGGTAGATATAACAAGACCAAAGTTTGCATAAAATAATACATATAGATCGTTAGGAAGAACTATGAAATGGGTCTAGTCCTATGGATATTAATACTATAAAGACACTGTAATTAAAAGTGTGGTAGTGGCTTATGATAATCCAGACAGACCAATGGACTAGAATGAAAATCCAGAGAAAACCAGTATATTAAAAACATGGCATCTTAAATCACTGGGGAAATGATGGTCTTTTAATGATGTTGAGCAACTGAATAGCCATTTTTTTACAAGTGAAAAAAATATGTTCCTTCCCCATGTCATACACAAGAAGAAACTTTATTATAGATCAGAATTCTAAATGCAAAATAATAAAACTTTACATATAGAAAAAATACAAGTGAATCCCTCTATAATCTGAGTTTATGGAAACTTTTTATCTGATACTAAAGAATCCAGACGTGATAAAGGATTGGTAAGTTGACTACATAAAGCAAAAAACTCCATAAGCAAAGTTAAAAGACAAATAACAAGCTGAGGAAAAGTTACAGCATTAGTTACAGTAGAAAAAAGGGGAAAGTATCACTAATGTACAAAAATTTTAATGCTCAAAGTAAAAATAAATAATAACCCTATAGAAAAGTGGGCAAGAAAAATGAAAAGGCAATTTACAAAATGATATAAATACAGATCTTGAACATGTGGAAAAATATTAAAATTTGCTCAAAGAGTTATATGAATGTGAAAATTCACCGAGATTATTTCTCACATATCAGATTGGTAAAAATTCAAAGCTTGACAATCTATTATACTCATACATATTGCTGTAGAAACAGACACTCAGACACTACAGATACATTTCTGGTAGGAGAGCAAAGTGCTAGGAATGCAAAATCCTTAACTGAGGGGAATTTGGCACCAGCTAAAGAAACTACACTTGCATCTATCCTTCAACTCAAATCCCACTTGTAGGCATTTACCCTGAAGGTACAACTCCAACAGTACACTTAGGCACATGGACACACTGTGCTTTGCAGTAACATCTGTAGCAAACTGAACTATCTAAGCCTTGGAGATTGACTGAATAAATTATGGCTCCGTACAGTCCATAGAGTATTAAGCAGCTGTAAACAAAGAATGAGAAAGATCTCTTTCAACTGACATAGAGTGATCTCCAGGAGATATTGTTAAGTGAAAAAGGAAAATTGCTACTGACCCTACATGTTTCCTTTGTAAGAGGAAGAAACAAGAGAACATCTGTCTGTGTACTTAACTTTGCAAAGAGAAACACAGGAAAAAGAAGCCAGGAACAATAATGTCGCTGCCTACATGGGGTAGTGGAAAGGAAGGAATACAGGAGGCAGTGACACTTTTCTGAGTATGCTTTTTGTGTAGTTTTGATTTTTAGAAGTATATATTAGAACACTTTATGTTCTACATGTTTGAAAGTAAAATAAATTAACAAGAATGAGAAGAAGAAAAATTTAAAACTGAAAGCAAACTTAAAATCATGAACTCAAGTGTATTTCATATACATAATATGGGGAAGAGAAGAAAGAATACACAAAATAAACTTATGAACAGAGTATTTGACTGTGCTCTTAGACAGAATTCTTACACAGAATTTCAAGAGCACCTAAAACTTTACCAAGAGAGTCCCTATGCTAACCATAAAGTAAGAGTCAGACAATTAAGGTTGCAAACTCCTCTTAGAAAAAAATACAAGATATTTCATTGCTGACTATCACTATGGTCACCTTCAAAGTACTCCCCTTGGAAAGCTATGCACCAACGCCAGTGCCTAGACCACCCTTCAAAGCAATTTTGGAACTCTATTTTTCTAGAATGGCCATTAAATCTGTTGTCTGATGTAGATAATATAATCACATTAATGGGGAGGGGAAGGTCTGACAATTAAGTTCACGAATTCATCCTAGAAAAGGTGCTACAGACCTCATTGGTGAATATTGCTATGGTCACTAGATGGCTGAAGGGAGTACTACAAATTGTGATATTCAGCAATGAGGTATGTAGCACATTTTCTAGGATGAGTTTGCAAACTTAATTGTTTGACCTTGTCAGTCTCAGCAAATTTCAAAGGATTGAAATCATAGAGTTTGTTTTCAGATCACAGTGGATATAAGTTAGAAATAAATTACAGAAAGATAATTAGAGAATATTTGCTTTAAATTTGAAAAATGAGGAGGTGGAGGCAAGATGGGCGACTGGAGCCAGTTTTCCACAGAGGCTCCCATCTAGAAGGAGAGTGAAAGGACAGAAGTTTAGCAAGTAAGCCAATGGTTTGGAGCTGAGCCAAGAGAGAAGGTTGAAGAATGCACATCAACCCTGCTGAGGCGAGCTGTACCCCCACAGAAACAAACAATAGGCACAAAGTCCATTGCCAAGAGGACGGGAGTCCCCTCCCCCATGAGATAGGCTCTCAGTATACTCTATACAAACAAGTGAGCAGAGTTCAGATCCCCTCCTATTTTATCCCACAGGAGAGACCCTCTAAAAACCAGAACTCTTTCCCTTTAGAGAAGACTTACGAATGTGCCGTGGCATTTTCCCACCAGGCATAAAACTGTATAAAACTGTATATATTCTCTACCTGCAATTCTGAAGTACTAGCACTCCCCTCCACTCTCACCCCGAGGTCTGGAAGCCTGTCCCCCACGGAGTCCAGATTCTTGGACATTTTCTTGAGTGGTATGGATAGAGATTGGGCTGTTGCAGGTCTGTGCTGATTCTGTGGCACAGGAGTAAGGAGAAGACGGTGAACTGAGACTGAGGGAACCCTACAGGAGGGGGAAAGGCAGTGTCTTGAAGTACAGAGCAGCAGCAGCAGTGGCAGTGGGAACAATAGGGCTCACACCCCTGGGGATATTTTGAAGAGACACTCCCTGCCTCTTTGGGCAACCAGAGGAAGCCAGACATCTTCTCCAGTGGCAGCCACTGGCAGAACATATCTGGGACAGAAACACAGGCCCAATGAGTAAAGGGTATGCCTGAGGTGGTACCTGCCTAGGTGGAGTGTGGGAATTAGAATACACATGCACAGAGATAGCATACTCCCAGGGCAGGGCTGAGCCAGGACTGCTTTAGTGAACCTAAGACACACCTGGCCCTCAGGGGATCATAGCTCAGACAAAAGCAGGTGGGAAACTGAAAGCTGAGTGTGAGCTCTAACTGCACTCACCCCAATACAGACTGCAGACAAGACACATACCCCAGCTTTGGGAAGTGGCACAGATGGGGGCTGGGTCACAGTTTCTGTGAACTCGGACAGTGTCTGATCCATAGGGGAATATAGCTGGGACAGAAACAAAGTCTGCAAAATTTGTCTCTTCTGTCAGCAACATCAATCAAGGGTGGGGCTAGAACTGAGTGAACTGCCCCAGACTCTGTTAAGCACCCAAGGTTGTCAGGCCTTAGCTCTCCCTGCAAGATAGTGGCAGAGAGTGGCAGCCTGGCTGTGGAGACATAGATCTCCCTGTGACTCAGGCAGGTGCAAATCCCTGGAGCATTGGCTCATTGGAGGGACCTGGGTCATAGTCCTGTGGGGTTACCAGTTACTGGGTGTGACAGAGGTGCAAGGTGGGGAGGGAGGCATCAACCTTCCCAGACTAATTCATTTGCTGGGTGGGTCCTAACCTCACGGAGCACCGAACAGAGTCATACTTGAGATGCCAGCAGATCCCTGCTATCTAGTTGCTGGAGACCTTTTGAACTCTCCCATCAGAGAGTGGGAGAGTTTAAAAGGTGCTGAATGGACAATTGATTTGGAACTCTTGAACTGGGCCAATCATGTGAGGACTATCCAAAGTGGTACCCTGGGTGTGTGGTTGTGAGAAGATTTGATTTTCCTTTTCCTGTTGTTGCCTGTGGGGGATGGGGTGACTTAATTGCTGATATTTCTCCAAAGCTGAGACTTCAACCCAGAGTAACTGATTCATTAGGGTAGGACAGAGACCAGCTGAAAACAAGACAGAGCCACTTAGCTCCACCACACCAAGCAGGTTCCCAGTTTCTCAGGCCATAGCATTGTACGGGTCCTTTGCAAAGCTCTAGGAGAAAAGGTATAGACACCAGTCCCAGCTCTTGGGCAAATGGCTGGTTAATCACTACTCCAGGAGCCCCCAACCCACCTTCACCTTATTTGCTCATGTAGCCCAATGGTGTAAAATAGTCATGGGTGGAATCAGCGGAAAAACTCCAGTAACATGAATAACCAGAGTAGATCAACTCCCCAAGGAACGACATGGTGGACACAACTGAAGATCCCATTCATAAACAGATGGTTGAGATGTCAGAAATTGAATTCAGAATTTGGATCACAAATAAGATTAATAGAATGGAGGTAACATTGGTATTAGAAATTCAAAAAGCAGTTCAAAAGTTGTCTCAAGAATTCAATGAATTCAAAGACAAAATCACCAAAGATTTTGACACATTGAGACAAGAATTTGCAGCCCTCAAAGATCTGAGAAATGCAGTACAATCCCTCAGTAACAGAATGGAGCAGGCAGAAGAAAGGATTTCTGACTGAAGACAAAGCTTTTGAATGCTCCCAGACACAAAGAGGAAGAGAAATGGAGAGCAAAAATGGGTCATTCTCTCAGAGAGCTCTGGGATAATTCGAAAAAAACTTAATATTCACCTTAACTAATATTCCTGAAGGCAACAAGGTGGCTTTGAAAGGCACAGAGGCTCTTCTTCATGAGATAATGAAAGAGAACCTTCCAGACATGCCAAGAGATTCTGAAATTCAGATAGTAGACAGTTTCAGAACCCCTGCATGACTCAACCTGAATCAGATATCTCCTAGACATATTATTATTAACTTCACCCAAGTTAAAATAAAGGAGAAAATTCTGCAAGCAGCCAGATGTAAGAAAACAATAACCTACAAGGGGAAGAATATTAGAATGACTGCAGATCTCTCTGCTGAAACCTTTAAAGCTAGAAGAGGGTGGTCATTGACTTTTAATCTCCTAAAACAAAATAACTTTCAACCCAGGATCCTGTAAGCTAAACTGAGTTTCATTTATGATAGAGAAATTAAATACTTTAATGACATTCCCATGTTGAAATAATTTGCCACAACTAAACCAGCTCTCCAGGATATTCTTAGACCTATCTTCCATAATGACCAGTGCAATCCTCCACCACAAAAGTAAACTTATCCAGAAACTTTTGATCAAATTCCAATTTCCACAGTGGTGAAAGGATTAAAAATGTTCAGTAGACTTTTGAAAAACTCGATACCCAAAATTCTACCAGGCTTATCAATATTTACAATTAATGTGAATGGCTTAAATTGCCCTCTAAAGGGGCTTAGGTTGGCTGTCTGGATACAAAAACTCAGGCCAGATAGCTGCTGCATACAAGAATCTCAGCTTACCTTAAAAGATAAATATAGACTCAGGGTGATGGGATGGTCTTCTATATTTCAGGCAAAGGGAAATCAGAAAAAAAGCACATGTTGCAATTTTTTTAGCAGATACAATAGGCTTTAAACTAACAAAAGTAAGGAAAGATAAGGATGGCCACTTTCTATTTGTTAAGGGAAACACTCAGCACAATGAGATTTCAATTGCTAACATTTATGCACCCAACCAGAATGCACCTCAATTTATAAGAGAGAATCTAACAGACATGAGCAACTTGATTTCCTCCAACACTATAATTGTTGGAGATTTTAGCACTCCTTTGGATAGATCCTCCAAAAAGAAGCTAAGCAAAAAAATTTTAGACTTAACCTTAACCATTCAACATTTGGGTTTAACAGACATCTACAGAATATTTCATCCTCACAAAACAGAATACACATTCTTCTCATCAGGCCATGGAACATACTCCAGAATCGATCACATCTTAGGTCACAAGTCTAACTTCAGCATATTTAAAAGAATAGAAATTATTCCTTGCATCTTCTCAGACCATAATGGAATAAAAGTTGAACAATAGGAATCTGCATATGCATACAAAAACATGGACACTACATTACCTTATACTGAAGAATAGCTGGGTCATAGACAAGATTAAGAGGGAAATTACTGGAGGGGGAGGGCGGAACTACTGGCAGCCCAGGCAGGCTGGCAGCTAGAGTGGGTGTGATAGCTGCTTCCGCCTCTGCTGCCTCCGCCTGGACCATTTGCGGCTGCCCAGGGAGAGTGAGGCAGGGTGCTGGGGTAGCCATGGAGCCCAACTCGGTGATTAAGGACAAGACCATCTAGCTCATGTTACCCAAGTGCATGTTTGGGATTTTGTTGAAGAAAGCTGGATACAGTAAACGGAAAGAATCTTGGAAGATGCTTGACTGCTATCTTTTCTCAGACTAGTCTGAAAGGGAATACCCCATTCATTCTGGATTGGTGGATCTGAAGTACAAAATATTTTCCAGATAAGTAATGGAACATCATCTGTGATCATCTCTAGAAAGAGGCCGTCAGAAGGAAACTATCAAAAAGAAAAAGACTTGTGTATTAAATATTTTGACCAGTGGTCTGAATCAGATCAAGTGGAATTTGTGGAACATCTTATTTCATGAATGTGTCATTATCAGCATGGACATATTAACTCTTACCTAAAGTCCATGTTGCAGTGGGACTTTATTACCACTTTACCAGATCAAAGCTTAGATCACATAGCAGAAAATATTCTTTCCTACCTGGATGTCAGGTCTCTGTGTGCAGCACAGCGGTGTGGATGACACAACTTACAGAGGATTCAGTGCCACTCAGAAAATAGTAAAGGTCTCTACTGTTTACAGTATGATGATGAAAAAATTATCAGTGGCCTACGAGATAATTCTATTAAGATTTGGGATAAAACCAGCCTGGACTGTTTGAAAGTGTTAACAGGACACACAGGTTCTCTCCTCTGTCCTCTGTCTCCAGTATGATGAGTGTGTTATTGTAACTGGTTCTTCAGATTCTACAGTGAGAGTCTGGGATGTGAACACGGGTGAAGTACTTAACACATTGATCCACCACAATGAAGCTGTATTGCACTTACTCTTCAGCAATGGACTGATAGTGACCTGTTCAAAGGACCGTTCCATTGCAGTGTAGGACATGGCTTCTGCTACTGATATCACTTCATGCTGGGTTCTGGCTGCTGTCAATGTAGTAGACTTTGATAAGTACATTGTGTCTGCCTCTGGTGACAGGACCATCAAAGTCTGGAGTACTAGCACCTGTGAATTTGTCCTCACTCTGAATAGGCACAAGCCAGGCACTGCCTGTCTCCAGTACTGAGACTGGCTGGTTGTCAGTGGATCATCAGATAACACCATCAGGGCTCTGGGATACTGAATGTGGTGCCTGTTGAAGGGTCCTGGAGGGACATGAAGAATTGGTCTGATGCATCTGGTTTGATAACAAAAGGATTGTCAGTGGGGCCTATGATGGGAAAAATAAAGTTTGGGACTTGCAAGCTGCTCTAGACCCTTGAGCCTTAGCAAGCACATTGTGTCTGAGCACATTGGTGGAACATTCCAGATGTGTGTTTTGGCTACAGTTTGATGAGTTTCAAATTATCAGCAGCTCTCATGATGACACTATTTTGATTTGGGATTTCTTAAATGTGCCTCCAAGTGCCCAGAATGAGACCCATTCTCCCTCCAGAACATACACTTACATCTCTAGATAACAGTCTGCACTTTCACCCATTTCAGGGTTTTCTAGTTTTGAACTACGGGCTACATGGCTACCACATGCCTAAGAGAGTTCATTCACAGCTGAGTTATGAAACTGGAATGGGTTCTAGATGCTGGGTAGATGCAAAGCATCCTAACTCTTCAAGTACCGACATTTCTCACCTCCATATCCAAGTCTCACTTGAGAAGGATACCTTAGCTTCACTGACTTCAAGTACAACAGAAGCCCATTTTCTCCCCTCATCAGTGAAAAAATCTAATGCTTCAAATGCAAGTCATTAATATAAAAGGAACATACAGTCTGTTTTACAGAAGTAAATCAACCGGGAAGAGAAGACTTGGCCTCTAATTTATATTGCTTTGCACTTTGGTCTGATATTAAGAAACAGAATTCTTCAGTGAAATTTTGGGTGCCTAACACGTACCCAGAATGTCCAGGGCTTTCCTTTTCAGAAGTCAGCGTTCTCCTTTTGATCACCCAAGTCATTATTAATTTTGCCTTGTATTAGGAATATGTTGGACAATGGAAAAGTTTCTCTGGATTATTTTAGCAATATTTTTTGGATTATACTTTCTTTCTGTACCAATTTCTTTTAATTTAAAGAACTACAAGCCAGTTATATTATCTCCCGCCAGATAATATAGCTTTTTTCATTTATTAACTGTTATCTGTCCCCTAGCCATCTCCTGATATTTGGTAGAGTAACACCTTTATATGTGTGCTTACCTCCTAGTTTAAAGTACTGTATCCGCATGTAGATATAAGGTACATAACAGTTTAACCTCAAGGTTACTGGAGTCAGGGTCCCCTGTGCCTGAGATGCTAATACTGAGTGTGTTCACTCTTAGCCATGGACTGGGCTCAAGAACCTGACACCAGGGTTGATGTGGATTACCTATAGAACCCTTCCTTCAGTATTCATATGGTGTTTTTATTTTGTCATTGTCATTGTGTGTGTGTGGTGTTTGTTTTTAATGGGAATCTTGTATTAAAATGTAATTTCTAAAGTTTAACACAAATGTTTTATTTGTTGTGCAGTGTGTACAATAGAGAGAAGTACCTTAAACATTTTTGTTGTTGTTCTTTTCTTTATAAGTACTCCTGAGGCTAGTGGTCACCTCACATAGTATTCATTTGGCTTCACTGTCATAAATCATTATTTTGTGCATTTGTAGCCCTGGGAAGGGAAGAATAAGAAGGCTCTATTGACTGGGTTTCCTGGCTCTAGAATATATGCAGTTTGGCCACACCAGGGTGTTAGCAGGGCTGCTTGTGTGTTGGAGCCTGCAGAGCAGGTCAGGCTGGATCAGAGGCCCACATTGAGGGGAAGACACTCCTAAGCAGTGCAAAGCCTCAAACCCAGGAATCCTACCCCAGCCACCTCTGGTGTCATCCACTGCTGTGGTCCCGGCAGGTCCTCAAACTCCCCAGTGCTCCACAGCCCCAGTGTGTGAATGGCACTGGTACACTGACTGTGCGTAGAGAGGGTGTTGGCATCTGTTTGGCACTCCTTTTCCCTTGTTCACTATTAGGTTTTGATTTGCCCCTTGCCCTTGTTTCCAAAGATCAAGGAATGTCAAATCATTTTAAAGGACCAATAAACAACCTCTTATAAATGAAACCTCTTCCCGTGGAAGCACACTCTACTACTAAAGGGAAAGTCCTTGGGCTCTGATTTGTCTTTGCGTTGAGAACGGTGTGGGGATCAATGTGTGTGTATGTGATTTGTTTGTTGAGTTGGCTTTGCTTTTCAGTTTTTCTTTTTTTAAAAAAAATACATCCTTCCCTCCCATGTTACTAAATTAATTTCTGTTTTTGAAAGATTGAATATCAAAGTGTAAAAAATAACCCTCCTTTCATAAAGTGGATGTTGTAAGCTTGATAGTGGTTGTGAAAGTGATTTAACTCTGACCACTCTTCATCTTACAGTGTTCATATCAAACTGGTTAGGGAGGCCCGGGGGGGTGGGGAGGAGGTAATTCTTCTGAATGAATGGATTTTTTTGTTGTTTTTGCATGTTTAAAATAGAAGTTCCTCTTGTTCCTTGGGAGATCATGGCCTTTGAATATGCACACAACCTTTGAATTGTGCCTACTAAATTATAGCAGGGGACTTTGGCACCCAAGGAATTCTGACTTTCTGGGATTATAATAGTAATTCCCAGCTGTACTCTGGACTTTATTTTGCTAACCATAATTAAGCAATTGTAAATTACTGCTATATTAATGTTTTAAAGCACTGGGATAGTCTAATTCTAACTTTAATTATGTTTGCCAATTATCTGTTTGAAATAAATTTGTGTCTGAACAGCTATTGAAACTGTTAAATTGTACAGATATTATTCATGACAGCTTTGTACTGTGGAATGTGCTTAATAAAAAACAAAAAGTTTGACCTTTGTCCAATAAATTGCTAAGTAATGTCAATAAATCAAGTATGAGTATTATGCAGTACACCTAATCTGGCTTCATGCAATTGTTACTTCAGCTACTAATTCAAAGCCAATACTCTCAATAAAGTGTTGCAATACTCTGATGTTCTGTTAAGAAATTTTTCAAAAAAACTGTTATGTGCTGTTAGGAATTCAGTGACATGCAATTAAAGTTTATAGATTTTTAAATATCTTCAGTAAAACATTGAAGGCAATCTGGTTTGGGCCTGTGAGAACTTTGTAAAATGATGATATAAATCCCTGTCTTAGAGCTTTTGCTGAAAGCTAACTTTAACCTCAGAGGTGGGCGTGAATTGTGAACTCTTCTCCAGCAATCAGCTTCCCACACATGCTTGCTTCATTGCTTCACAAGTAACTGTAAAAAATATGAAAATGGCCTCTTAGAGAGTCCCAAGTGGCTTCCACGTGTGAGTGGATCCCATCCTTCTTCTAAGAAGGGCGGGTGGAGGTCTGACAAGGTGCAGTTTTGCAGCCCTCTTCAACATAGCATCGGAGCATCTGGAATGGAATCATTTAGTTCTTGAAATACACATATCACAGGTTGAGTACTAATGCAGGGAACAGTATCTTCACAATGGGCAGTAGCTGAGCTTTTTCTGGATACCTAGATAATTTCCCATTAGTCAACCAAATTTATGATGTGGACTTTACTTTTGGGATGAAATGAGGGTCTTTCTATAATATTGTCCCTACCTATTTTTGTAAAAAAAAAATTTTCAAGATAACATGCATATAGTTAAAAGCAATTTACAAGCCACAAAAGCAATAAAAAGTAATGCTCCCTCTCACCCTTGACCTCCCAGCCTCCCAGAAAAGTGTTAAGCAGTTTCTTGCATATACCAACAGATACCCATCCTTTCTTGAATGTTAGTGGCATGCTGTTATATGCTTTACTGCAACTCGCATTGTTAGCTTATATTTAGGAGATGATTCCATGTCAGTTTTTGTGATTCTACCTCATTCTTGTTAATGGCTGCATAGTATTTGGTTACAAGGCCGTGCCGTAATTTATTTAGCCACTTCCTTTAAGGTGGAGTTTTAGTTTGTTACTTGTCTTCTCCTATTAATGACTTATCCTTTTTCACAGGTCTTTCCACCCCTGCCTTTGCTAAACATAATAAACTATTCTGGGTGATTTGGTTGGTCTAATCATTGTGAACAGAAGGCATTAAACCTAGGCGTTGCTGCAGAGTGGGGACAACAGGAGCTCTGGAGTTGGACAGGCTCTAAACTTTCCAGCCCTCTCTCCTCCCCTCGTGTAGCTGATGTTCAGTAAATACTAGTCACTTTCTTCCTTGATAGGCAAGATATTACTGCAAGAACTTCAAAGCTATGAGTGCATCCCATATTTATTAAGGAGATTCCAAGAGAGATCTTGTAGTACTCTTTGTATAGATAATCAGACTAGAGTGGTGCTTTACCATTCCAGCTTATTTGTTTCCCAGTTAACAAGGAGAAAGAAAGTTGGGCCATCTGGCTGATAATATTGTTACTAATTAGCTACATCTTACACCCCTTTTTCGATCTTTGCTTCCCTGTTTCTAAAAGTGGAGGTTTTACCAGCTCAAGTCCTAGAGGGCTCATGCCTCAGCTCTGGGCAATATACTGCCTTGCAGGATTATCGACCCATTGATGCTAAAGCTAAGCTTTCAAGAAAGGCTGGAAATCTGGATTATGTAGGAACCCAATTTGTAAATGCTGGCAACTAATTCTGGAGCACCAATTTGCCATCTCTGAACTAATGGGATTTTAAGCATTTTTATTAGTGACCTGTTGAAACACAATGTCCCAGTCTAAAGAACTGAGAGGTTCCAGAGGAAGGACACAAATGAAGTGCCTTGTGGCAAAGTTACCAGCACATAGTAGTCCCTTAGTTCAGTACATGATGAAAAGTGTTTGAAAAGACCAAAGGAAGAAGGAGCAAGAGGTAGCAACGTCTGACATGTTGTACATGGCCACACCAGTTGCCTGCTTTTGTGCTGGGGTTGAGTTCTGAGATCAGCTTGGTCTTCCAAGATACTGTAGTTTGTCTCTAAAGAGCTCCAGGAAGAGCTCTAGGTCCTTATAAGCAACACCTGTGGGATGGCTGAGTCTAGGCCCATCTAAAGGTGTTCACCTGCCCAAGGATGGGATGACGGCCACCACAGGCCAAGTGCACTGAAATTCTAATTTGGTGTTTTAAAAGTTTTATTGGTTAGATGTAGTCATGTGAAAGGATTATAATGCAGACCATGAATAACTTCTTAGGGCATGCCAGGCAACCTGGAGAGCAGAATCCTGTACATGGAGTTGTTCCATTGCTTTTAGCTTTGTGGTCATCTACCCATCCTGTCTACCCTGGGAGAACCTGGAAGTTACACGGCTAAGGGCTTACTTATAGTGGAGATGTGCCTTAGGACCAGCTCAAACCTGGTGTTCTAGTGAGAGCTCAGTGCATACAGCTGGCTTTTTTGGAGGTGATAGCCACTCCAAGGACTGATCCCACTAAGACCTTGAGCTTGTAACCAGGACCTGGGCTGTTCGATGGGTGGAGGAGAAGAGGTGATCCAGTAAATAGCATTTGTACCAAGTTATTTTTGTTAATTTTATTATTATGAATTATTCAGCTTTAAAGGCAATCAATCTGTAATATCCCCAGTGAGTATTTCTGGGAAGAGAGTGAGATCTAAAAGATCTAAACTATCCTCAGTGAATTGTATTGTCTCCAAAGTAGATGGGGGTGGGGGGGGATTTCAAGTCTCTGCATTTGTAAGTGGTGGGTGCTGCAGGGAAAAGGGTGGTTCACACCAAGTACAGCACGGATAAAGGCAACTAGTATTTAGTTTAGTGGGTGCCAGGCTGCTGGTAAGGGCTCTGTAGCTACTCTCATCAGTACAATATAGCTGCATGGTTTATATTCTTAGCATTTCATGGCTGAAGAAACTGAGGCTCAGATCCATCTTGCGAGTGAGCGGCTGAGTTTAGGTTCGATTCCAATCATCTCGGCAGCCACAGCTGGCCTCTTAGGACCCTGCCTAGGCACCTCCCTCTCCGTGCTCTGCTCTGTGGGTACCATGGGGAGGATGATACCGGTAAGGTGTCCCAGCAGAGTCCCCATGAGGAGACTGCAGTGCCTCTGAGCTAACAGACCCTGTGCCCATCTCTTCTCCCTTCTGTTGGTGTGTTCCTGGCATATGTTCTTTGGTCATTAATAAGTGTGCATGGTGTGCCTATGACAGTGCAAGGAACCGGACAGGATGTTGCAGGAGCCCAGCTGTGGCAAGCCCAGTGGGCTATGCTGGGCAGTAGGGGATCCCTCAGTGGAGATACTGAGGTCTGGAATGAGGCGCGGCATTGAGAAGGCGAGAAAGAGTGGTTTCCAGGAATCCTAAGGGGTAGAAACCTTGGGAGTTGGCTGTGGAGGGAGCTGGAGAGGCTGACGATAGCATCTGTGTGCAGAGCGTGTCTCCTATGCGTCCCTAAGCAGGGCTATAGTGGACAAGCGTGTCTCCTATGCGTCCCTAAGCAGGGCCATAGTGGACAAGAAACACACCAGACACACACCTGCTCTCGGGAAGCTTACGTTCCAGAAGAAATAGACCATACAGATTGCCGTGGTGCCCACAAGCAGAGGAATTAATAAGATAAATGCAGATGTGACGAGTGTGTGAGGAGATTACACTGGGGAGTGGGTTGGAGTGGCCTAAGGGACATTTGATCCAAGACCTCAACCATAAGAAGGAGCCAGCCCCCGCTGGGTGAGGGGCTCTTCTACAAATGAAACTTTGTCCTGGAAGTGACAGCAATTTAAACTAAATACTGTACCCTCATATTAATTTGAATACAGTTTAAAAACAAACAAACAAACAAACAAAAAAACAAAAAGGAGCCAACCACCGATGAAAAAGCCAGGACAAGATGTTCCAGGTTGAGGGGTCAGGGACGCAAAGGCTTTGAGATTGGCATCCCCTGGAGTGGGCAGCCTGCTGCAGGCGTGTCCTGTCTCCCAGATCAGGGAAGGGGATCTGTTTGGGAGGTGAAAGGGCCAAGTGCTTGGGTTGAACATTGGAGGTACCCCAGAGAGGTTCCCCCGGGCTGTCCAGAAGAGAGAGGCAAGTGGTGGCTTCCGAAGGAAGAGTCCAGGGGAAGATCAGCTTTTAGGAACTGGAGGACAAGCCTGTGACAGAGGTGAGAAGGAAAGTGTCTGGAAAGGTAGGAGCATGATAACCAGCCATCTTTACAGTCTGTGGACGCTCCCAGAACTTGGAAAACTTCTTTCGTGAACACTTTGTTCCAAGCTGCCTGGAGCCCACGGGGAACAATGCCTGTCCACTAATCACCCCGCGGGACACCTGCTCCCCCTTCACACTCCTCGCAGTGGCCAGGGCTCTGGCAGCAATAATAAACGGGTGCCCGGGAACAGCTTCTCCACTCCGGCCCTTGCCTGGCTTGTCCTTGGGAACGTTCCCTGAAGCCCATCTGCGCAAACAGACGGGGGCCAGGTCTGCACCTCAGGAATGAAGAGATAAAAGGGGCCATCGGGGTTTTTTCCACCAAAGGCGAAAGCATTTTATAGAACGGGCTGCGAGTTTTTGTTTCAGGAAATTTCATCATGTCTCCAAGAAAGGGAGGGGAAGAGAGAGAGAGGAGAGAGAGAGAGAGACAGAAGGAGAGAGGGGGAGAGAGGGAGAGAGAGAGAAAGTTAATTGGCCTCAGATTTTCTCACTCCCTTTTCATGTTGGTAACACGAGGCGGCCCAGGTCAGACTCAGGTCAGCGACGTTTGGGCTCTTTAGTGCCCCTCTGTGAATACCTCATTTCTGTAATAGTTTTTCCTTTAAAAACAGCTCTGCCTTCTTTGGCAGATGGTGACATTCCATTAGCATATGGAATATTTTTCAAAACACATCCGAAAGCATGTCTCTTACGGGGGAGACTGGCAAAGCCAACGAATGTCTGAAAAGTATGTTGGGAGCAACTCAACATTTAACAGAAGGCCCCACTCCCACCCTCACCCCCGTGCCTCCCCATGTCTCTCCTGGATTGTTACCGTAACCAGAAAGAGATGAGAGGATTTTCCCCGAGGCTTAGTCTTCTGGCTTTG
The DNA here is from genome assembly GCA_963574655.1 of Perodicticus potto. Lineage (NCBI taxonomy): Eukaryota > Metazoa > Chordata > Mammalia > Primates > Lorisidae > Perodicticus > Perodicticus potto. The sequence goes on along the minus strand of CAUYRH010024596.1, from coordinate 66,791 downwards.
CTGGGACCATCGCGGCACACAGAGGGTAGCCAGAGAGAGCCTGGACTCGGGCGATGGAGAGTACAATGCTTGGCCTGGACTGGACGGTGGCAATCCCGTGCAGATGCAGCATTGTGGTGGTGGCGGATGCTTTGTGCATTGAGCACCTACTGTGTGCTAGATGATGTGTGCAACACACACCATTGTCTTTCCTGCTGAAATCTATCTGCCACACAGTGGGCAGGGCGATCACTTGAACACATAAATCAGGTCATGTCACTGCCCTGCCCAGCACCTGCTATTGGGCTTAGAATTGAGTTCAAGCTCCTTGTTGTGGTCTGCAGTGACTTCACCTACGCCTAGCATTTTGTGTCATGATTCCCTCTGCCACTACATGAGCTTTCCTTCCATTTTTCGTTTCTGCCTCAGGGCCTTTGTGTGAGCTCTTCCCACTGCCTCGTAGGCTTTTCCCTCAGCTATTTGCATGGCTGCATCCTCAGCAGTCAGTTCTCAGCTCAAATACTGGCTTCCCAGAGGAAATGTCTCTGATTTCCATTTACTGAATCTAATCTCATTATCCACGTTGCTCTTTATTGTGTCCTGTGTTCTATTTGCTCTGTAGTACTTGCCATTTACTTGTATTTATTCAAAGTAGGTTTAATGAAGGCCTACTATGTGCTGGGTATGAGCTAGAAAGTGACAAAACACGAATACCCCTGCCTCCCGGAAGCCTCCTTTATGACACAGAGAGGCTGCTGAGAAACAAATGACACATCTTCAGACTTCCTGTACCGGAAATAGAACCTCCCTGAGTGCCAGGACCTTGTTTTTCTTGTTCAGAGGACATTTAGGGATGTGGTAATCACAGAGCTCAAGGAATTGTAGTTAAATGAAGACCTGAATCCACATTTTATAAACAGTTGCGCCAAGGCGTAGATGAGCAGTGGCTTTCAGTGTCTGTGTCTCCAGTATCCAGTAACAGTGGCTTTCAGTATCACTCCACTAGTAGAAGAGCAAGAATCCGAATGCTGTTCTGTCTGGCCCTGAAGGTGGCGATCCATGACGTCTAGCCCCAGCGCCTGCCGGTGCCTTACCCACTGCTTCCCTCTCCGCAGCCCAGTATCAGGGTCCTCCCCGCTTTCCCACATCCAAGCCAAGTTGTCCCTGGACTGTTCTCCCAGCATCCTGTTCTCAGCAGGGATACTAGTTCTCGGTGACACTTTGGACAATATCCTTCAGCTCTCTAAGCCGCAGTTTCCTCATCAAAATGAGAACTGGAGCCACAGTAGATCTGCAAAAACTCTTAAAATTATGTTATCCTACCTTCTAATCAATCAATCTGTAAATTGTGTTCATTAAGAGACTGAAAAATAATTTTGATTTCTGCATCCCCGGCTGAATAGTAATGTCTAGTGTTGTGTCTGCTGCTAACTCCTCTCAGACTCATATTCCAGCCTGCCCACCCTATTGATTTAGGGTTAGAAGCCCAGTTCAAGTTGGCTTTTGCAAAGGAGGGCATGTATTGTTTCACATCACAAATATGAGCCAGGAAAGGGCAGGCTTCAGGCACAGCTGAATCTGGGAGCTTAAACAATGTCATCAGCTCTTGGGGCTCAGTCTCTCTGCCTCAAAGCCCTGTTCTCCTCTTTCTGGTCTCAGTATCAGGTAGACTCTCTTCCCATGTGGTAGCCTGGTGGTTGCCAGCAGCCCCAAGAACACATCCTATCCTCTGAGTAGCTCTAATAGAGCAAAATCTCTCTTCCCAGCTGGCATAAAGAGTCTTCAAATTATTAATAAATCTCCTTAGTGCAGATTGGATCACATGCCCATCCTTAAAACTCATCACTATGGTCAGGGGTTTGGAATTCATCCCACGCAAACCACAGGGACTGAGAATGGAAGGGAGGCAGATCCCCAGAAGGGTACTGAGGTCCAAAATAAAGGAGGAATGCGGGCTGAGTAGCTAAAACCCAGTGACCCCTGCTGCTGTCACCAGGCATGCTTTTTCCACGTGGGCAATGATTACTTTTGCACCTTCTTTAAGGGTTAGTTCAAATGTCACCTCCTCCCTGATCAGGAGCTAAATCCCCCAGCCCTGAACTCCTCTTGAACCCTTATCATTTTCTCTTAATATTTCAGCTTTTAATGTGCATGTTAGAAGATCTACGGGCCGAAAGGGTAAGAAGAGTCTGCCTTTGGACGTCTCAGGGGTTTGGCTTCAAATCCCATCTAAGCTCCTCATTGGCCAGGCGACTGAGGATAGGGTACTTCTTCCTAATCTGTCCTTCCTCCTGGACCTGCTTTGAGCATTAAATGAGATGAGGTAGCCTAGCCTGGGTTCCTGGAGAACTTTTGATTTCTTCCACACCAGGATCCATGTTTTGGTCCTCTCTCTGTCCACACCCCTCTACCACCACAGGTACTAATAGCAACAGATGTGTTGAATAAACAAACTCTTGGGCTCCAGAACCGCCAGAGTACAGTGAAGTCTCCCTTTTCATGGCTTGCAGATTCTAAAGTGAGTGCATCAGGTGAAAAGGGTCCACAACTCTTGAAAAACCCTTAAAACCCTTAAAATGTGGAGTGTGTACTGAGTGTGTACCCAGTCTAGTCATTCTTACGCCCATATGGAGTTTGAGAACCACTGAGCTGGCCAAGGGCAAAACCAGAAAAGTCTAGATGCAAGACATTTGGTCATTCAACTGAGTTTGCTCTTAAAAATAATTATAGGGACACAAAGGAAGGTGACAGAGAATAAGGAAACAAGAAAATGGTAAGTTCTAAATTTTAAATCACCAGCAAGACTCACTCCATCCTGGCTTAATACGCAGCCTTATTCCCAGCTTTAATATGTAGTGAGAGGGTTGTTTGTTATGGGAAGGACAAATGTTATCACAGATGTAAATAAATGGAGGAGAGGGGATTTGGGGGCTCAGTGAACACGGTGGAATTTGAACCCACATCCTGCTCCATGGATGCGAAAACTCTTAAAATTATGTTATCCTACCTTCTAATCAATCAATCTGTAAATTGTGTTCATTAAGAGAGTGAAAAATAATTTTGATTTCTGCATCCCCGGCTGAATAGAAATGTCTAGTGTTGTGTCTGCTGCTAACTCCTCTCAGACTCATATTCCAGCCTGCCCACCCTATTGATTTAGGGTTAGAAGCCACACTCTGAGACACACTCTGAGTTTGAAAGACACACTCTGAGTTAGATTTATTAATAATTTGAAGACTCTTTATGCCAGCTGGGAAGAGAGATTTTGCTTTACCAGAGCTACTCAAAGGATAGGATGTGTTCTTGGGGCTGCTGGCAACCACCAGGCTACCACATGGGAAGAGAGTCTACCTGATACTGAGACCAGAAACCCACATCCTGCTCCATGGCTACACACACACACATTCCTGGTGCCAAAGGGGTCCAGCTCTCAGCCTGGGTCTTCTGGCTGTTTAAAATTCCTGGGCGGGGTTTTCCATTCTAGCCTCCTCATAGGTCACCAACCAGCCAATGGATGGGCTGTTCTTGAGTCAGGCTCTTTTGCCCAATCAGTGGTCATTTCTCATTCAAGCATAGCCCAAAGCTATTTTCCTCCCTTCAGGGCCTCCAGATGCTGTGATTGTCCTTAGGAAGGCACTTAGGTGTGGCTGATGCCACCTCTCACAAATCCGGGTACGTACCCCCCCACGAGGGGTCTGCTCCCCCAGCCTCACTCTGGCTTGTTGGTAAGCTTTGTCAAAGTCAATAAAACTGAAAGGTAAGATTGTATGCTGTTGACATTACTTGGTGGCCTTTAAGATTCTAGGGCCCAATGCCATTGGTTCTCCCTTGCTCCTGGCAGAGTGAGAAAGTTCACAAGGAGGGCGTCCATTCCCAGAGCTGCGTCCTACAGTCTGCTGCACTTTCTCCATATCCTGCTCCTCACTCACTCCAGTCTCTATGGGAGTCTGACTTACCTCTGAATCCCGGTATTTAGCACAATGCCAGCTGCTCCGCCCTCCAGATACATTTTTGGAGTAGCCATAAATACATAGGGATGCTCAAATGAAATTAGGACAAGAAGTGCTGAGAAGTTTAAGGCAGAGTTCTCTGGCCATAGTGCCTTGGTCTATTTCCACCCCAATTTGTTTTCCCTAGAACAGCTTTTACCTCTCATTAGTACCGTACACTTCATTTTCTCTGTAGTTCCCTTGCAGTGTTCCTCAGAGCGTGTCCTGTGAGACAATAGTTCCATGGAACAGTTACTAAATATTGTAAGTGGAAAAGGATTCTGTGGCCAAGAGAGTTTGGAAAACAGAGAGTTAAACAGGTCTGCTTACTGCAGAACTTATCAGAGTCTTCAATGTGCAGATGTATGTTGTTATCAGCCACAAAGGCAATGGAGGCTTTCGTGTTTCCCACACTTATTGGACTTTGGAATAGTTTTTTTCCCTTCCCCTGTGAGTATCTCACAGGACTAGCGTTCTGAGAAGCAACACACAGAGAAATGCTGCTCTAGACAGAAGGGAAGTACTGTCTTTCCCCTTTATTGGATATGTGGGATTTATCTACTTTGCTTATTTATCTGATTCATTATTTCAGGATGTGGGAGGACACGCACGTGTTACTGGATGACTTTCCATCTTTAGAGAGGTTGCTTGCTCTTCCTGTTGGTCCACTAGTTACAGCCTGGGGTTGTTATGGTGATAGGGAGGCTGCAGACCCAGGAGGATCATGCATATCCATGTATAAGTTGGGGCAATTTCTTTCTTTGAATTGAGCTTGAGTCACAGCATTGTGCACCCAAAGAAAACATCACGAACCATGTGAAGTTCCTCAGCTTCCACAAAGTAGCCTGGTTTTTGTCTTTGTGTATGGAGGAGCTGATAGGAGTGAGCTATTGGACGATGTATTACTTCTTCTGGGTTTCTCAACCTCAGTGCTATTGACATTTGGATGGGATCATTATTGCAGGGCCTGCCCGGTACCTGGTAGGATGTTTGACAGCATCCCTGGCCTCACCAAAAAGTCTGTGGCCGTTGCCAAACATCCTACAGGAACAAAATCTCCCCTGGCCTGCCCTGCGAACCACTGCTTTAAGGGAAGTTTATCCAAAGTCTGTAAAAGGCTTTCAGAGTATTTTATCATACTCTTGGAAGAAGGAAAATAGTGCTATCATGCTTAAAGCATGGTTCGAGAGCCAATGAGACCTGCCAGCTAATTAATCTCTCCCTTTGAGCATTTTCTTAACTCATCTTAGGCTCACGTATCTGTTGAGTTTCTTGGTTGCAAGTTACAGAAAACCCAATCCAAAATGCTCTAAAAAAAGAAAGAAAAAAAAAAAGGATTTTTTTTCCTCACAGAACTGAATAGTCCCAACATACTTCTAGCTTCAGGCACAGCTGGATCCAGGTGCTTAAGCAATGTTGTTAAGAATCAAGATTTTTTTCCCCAAATCTTTCCTCTGATTTCCTTGATATTGACTCTTAGACAGGCTCTTCCCATGTGCTGAGGAAGCTGCCAGCACCTCCGGCCTATTCCTTGCTACAACAGATCTGGTGGAAAAGGGAGAGCTTCTCTTCCCTCACAGTTTGAATGAAAATCCTGGATCTTATTCCTATTGGCCCAGGAGACTATGCTACTCTCATTAGCTGTGCCTGATTCACACGCCTGTGTCGGGAGCCTGGGGTAGAGCCAACACCAACTGAACCACTCGCTGGGAGTGGGGGTGGAATGGTCCTTCAGAGGAGAACTGGGGCAGTTACTTGAAAAGAAGTCAATGGTGATCAGGCAAACACCTCTATCGCCCCATTACTAAAAATAACTATAACAACAATAACCAATAATGGCAGCTCCCATTTGCGATACTTGAGCTCTCTACCAGATCCCAAGCTGCCTTTTTCCTTTTCATCTCCAGTATCCTGGGAGGCAGCTATTGTCCACCCATTTTACAGCTGGGGAAGTGAAGTCTCAGAGGTAGATGAAATAACTTGGCTAAGACCGGGCACGGCAACTCATGCCTATAATCGCAGTAGTCTAGGAGGTGGAGGCGGGCAGATCACGAGAGCTCACCAGTTCGAGACCAGCCTGAGCTAAAGCAAGACCCTGCCGCTAATAAAATGATCCGGGTGTTGTGGTGGACGCCTGTAGTCCTAGCTGCTCAGGAGGTTGAGGCAAGAGAATCATTTAAGCCCAAGAGTCTGAGGTTGCTGTGAGTTGTGACACCACAGCACTCTACCACGGGCAACAAAGTGAGACTCTTATCTAAAAAAAAAAAAAAAAAAACTGACTTGGCTAAAGTCACATAGCTGGGCAGTGGCTAAGCCCACAGACCAGGGTCATCATTTTACCTCCTCTAGGACACCCTCTCTGACCACCTTTCTGCAACAATCCAGAGGGGTTCACAAGCTCTCTGGTGATATTTTGGAAACAGGTGGCGGGATAGAGGAGGGCTACCCTTCAGGCTGCTGCCCAATCTTTTCAAAACTCTCCTATCAATTTGTTTCCAGTTTGTGACAACAATCTTTCTTTTAAGGGCTATTCTCACACCGCAAGACAGGGAAAACTTGATTGGCATTTTGGGGCTTGGCTCTATTTTTCTTGCTTGGTCTATTCTCTTCACTTTTTTTGCCCACTGTTACTATTCCATCTTCCACTCCCCAGGACAACTCCAGAGGGGTGCATTGTTAATAACAGCACATTTCTGGTGGGCTAGCCATGTGATAGACATTGTGTCAAGGAATTTTCATGACATAATTTAATTACACTTTCTAAAATATCATATCAAGTAGATACTACTATTACCCTCGCTTTGCAGATGGAGCAACTGAGGGATGGAGAAGCTAAATGACTTATCCAAGCTCACCAGCTAGCAGGTGGGAGAACTGGCGTTCGAATCCAAGCAGATCCCATTGCCTTTACCGGAGCACAAAAACTTTAGAAATTACCAACCCATGACCTGTGAGTCAAATTTGGCACACAGATATATTTTGTTCAGCTCACACAGTATTTCAAAAAAGCATTTGGACTAGTTGCCAATGTTTAAAAATTGACAACCTACACATTAAAAAACAAAATCAATTCTTTCCTGCTTCTCTTGAAAAAAAAAAACCCCAAAAAAAATAAGATTTACACCAAGGGGGCCCCAATTAATGCCTGGCAGAGATAGGCTAGAGTTAACATCTTACCCTTAGTCCCAGGTGTCACTTTTTATGTAGGATGTGTATCCTCCAGCTTGCCACAGTCCCCACCACTCCCTATTGCCTTCCCAACACTGAGGCCAAGTGTCATTTGCTATATGCTTGTTGCGTGTGTTCTTTTGTTTTCCTATGCTCATTGTGCTTTGCCTGCCTTGCTGTGGAGGGCATTTAAGCTTGCTGCCCTTCCTCCACACCAAAGTGCCCCTGCCACCTTCTCACCACAGTCATTTGGGGCTGCTGTAATGTCTCCTCACAAATTCAGCAGAAGGTCTCTTACTAGTGAAGGTTTGATTAAGGCTCTAGAAGAGTTGGAAAGAGCTTGAATTTTCCTTTCCTCGGTATTCTGATTCCATCCCCCCACTAACTTTGGTTTATTGGCCATCGAAGGCCACTTTCTTGGCAGTGTTTGTCTTGGGTACATGACCATTTTTTCTTGCTCCCCTCAGAGCGTCCTAGCATTTTCTTCCTAATCCTCCTCAGGAGAACCATCACTTGGATTATCATGAAACCTGAGTGCACGAGCATGAGGTGCGACCCTTTACAACTCATAGACCATTTTGTTTCTGACCAGTTCTGTTTGTTTAAACTCTTTGCTGGCAGGACCTGGGCTCAGGGGCAGAGTTCCATGGTGTTCGCAGGCAGATGTTCTGGCCTGTTGCAGGGACCCGCGTAACAAGCCAGGCCAGGAGAGCTGGTGGCTGGAATCCAGGCCGTGGGGGTGGAGGGCATTTGGCGGGTGTGCTCAGGGAAGAGCGGGATGGGGGATGAAAACAACAGCTTGCTGTACTTTGGCAAATGGGATTTATAGGCCCCATTTCATGCATGAGAACATTGAGGCTTAGAAAGGTGGAGTCCCTTGTCGAAGATCACAGAGCTACATAGACAAGGGAAGAGGAATGTTTTACATTGTACTGCGTAAGAATAGACATGTGGATGGTAAGGATGTTGATGACAGGAACTGAAAGACAGGTAAGTCCTTAAAGATCTCCTGGAGCATAGACATGGTGATCTACCCAGGCATCATAGCATGACTTCCTCACCTAGAATTGCAGTGGTCAGGAGTGGGGATGCTGACATTTCATAGTCCTAGGATTGAGTCCCGGCCCTGCTGCTGAGCAGCTGAGTGACCTCAGTTGAGTTACGTCAACTTCTGTGAGCATCAACGTCCTCATCTGCAAAATGGGTGGGGGGAGTAATTCACAGGAATTTTGTGAGGGATAGAGGAAGTAATGCACAGAGACTGTGGAGCCTGGCAGCAACACACATTATTTATTCAATAAGCTGAACTTTTTCTGTTTTGCTCTGAGCCTTGCACACGGTAGGGACTCAGCGAGTACCACTAAACCTAGTTCCTACTGGGAGGCAGTGGCCAGAGGCTAGGCTCAAAGTCCAGCACCTCAACTTCCTACCCATCCGACGTGTGGGGACATCACACTCCCTTGGAGGGTCCTTGCGTCCTCATTTTTAAAGTGGGGTGGGCTGGGGCAGAAGGCTTCCTTTGCAGGTCTGTTGGGAGATTAGAGATGCTGCCTGTAAAGTGCTTGGCACAGAGTAGGTGCGCGGCCTAATCGTTGTTAGTGTTGAGAACTACTCTCATGGCCAGAGCGGGCCCATCTCGAGGGGTCAGGGTTACACACACATGTTCTCTTTCTTCCAGGAAATCAAGATGAACTGGATGAATGACTCAGCACATTCTCACATGCAGCCGGGAGCTAATTTCATGGAGAAAAAGGAAACAGCAGGGCAAGCAACCTCTCTTGAGGGCCTACTACGTCCAGAGTTTTTGCCTAAATCAAGAGTATTAATTCCTCGGTCAGAGACTCAGGCGTGCGAAAGTGCAACCTTGCATCTAGAACGCAGGCTAATTCTGATTCCTTAGCTCCCCTGAGTGCCCCACAGCAGATTGCTTAATCCAGGCATTTTCCAGCTTGAAGTCAGGGATTTAGACTCCATTGATCTGAGTGTACAATTCAGCCTCACTAAGGCTTGAGGGGGTGGGATGGGATTGGGGTTGGAGGATCTACCTCTCTCCCAGCTCCTGCCCATTCTCTCCGGCCCTGTTTCCTGAGTTGACCTCCATCTGATGCTGGCCCTGGAGCCCCCTGGATGCGGTGGGAGGTCTTCTTGAACCTGCTCTGGAAATGTGAGGCTTTGAGGCTCTCCACCTATCGTTTTACTCAGGTGCTTACACCCAGACTGCCATCTGCGGAGTCTTACCTTTTCCCCCAAGCTGGGGCCATGTGCACCTTCCCATATTCCAGGAATGCTGTCACCTGTGCACCTGCAAGAGGGTCTCATCATATACTGGCCACAACCTTTAGGGTTGGAAACAGCCATGAGGCATTTTTGTAGCCATAAAGCTCAGGGAGATGACCACACACTTCAGTCATTCAGCCAGGAATTCAACAAGCAATCTCTTGTCTGTCTGGTGCCAGAGCTTGCCCTCCTTCTCCTAGGTAGCGATGGCTTGAACCATCTTAGCAAGAAACCCAGCTTCCTTTTTCTAAACTTTTTGAACTTTTTTTTAGGCAGAGTCTCAATATGTCACCCTCGATAGAGTGCCATTCACAGCAACCTCAAACTCTCGGGCTTAAGCGATTCTCTTGCCTCAGCCTCCCAGGTAGCTGGGACTACAGGTGCTCCCCACAATGCCCAGCTATTTTTTGTTGCAGTTGTTGCTGTTTAGCTGGCCCTGGGCTGGGTTTGAACCTGCCACCCTCTGTGTATGTGACTCATGCCATAACCACTGTGCTATGGGCGCGGAGCTAAAACTGAGCTTCTTACAATGGGAGAAGGTTGTCTGCCTAACAGTCCACAGAAAGGTTGTCAGACTCTATATCAGTGGAGGAAACAGAGCCCTAGGGAGGGACAGTGATTTACCCAAGGCCACACAGCTAAGAGGCAAAAGCAAGATTTAAACTCAGCTTTTCAGTGTTTGGTCCATTGCTCCTGCTGGTCCAGCTGTAGAAGGTCCCAAGTCTGGGGATGACATATATGTCCACTGGATGTCATTATTTCTCTGCCAAAAGCTAGCCAGACCTTCTCTTTGGAAGTAAAATAGGATTTTCTCCCTTCCTTAAGCAAGGAAGTTGCATATGGGAAGCAAGGTAGTTGCATATGAGATGCTCAGGTGTTGGCTCCCTCTTATTTTGGCTCAAAGACAGGGGGTAAATCACGAATTGTGTTTCTCCAGGGTGGATAAGGTCTTTGCACAAGCTGACTTCCCTCCCTCCTGGGGGCCTGAGACCGTGGCTGCCTCTCTACAGCTCCACAGCCCTTCCCTATGGCCTCTGTCCAAGCCTCCTTTCCTAGACTCAAAGTTGAATTGCTTCAATTAACTGTCCCTTCCCCAATCTCTAAGAAAAAAATATTCTCCCAAACAGTCTCTCTGCATGGGAAATAGGCTGCCATCTTTCTCTAGGAGAAACAGGGCCCTTTTGGACACTGGGCCACCACCAGGTGCTAAGGACATGAGGGTAAACTGGCAATGCTCCCATATAGAGTGGGAGGTGGTCATGAGCCTGGACACTTTGAACTTGTTGAGGTTGGGGCAGTGCACTGAGATTACAGAGAAAAGAAGTGCAGACATTTCTGGAGGAAATCAAAGGTGTGAAGGCTGACTCAGAAGAGCAGGGTACAGTACGTGAGACCACAAGGCCCAGCCTGTCACAGTGCCCAGGTTTAAACGATGTGGTGTGTATAGTTGGGGTAAAAGATAGGGATGAGTAGGAGATGGGAGGGTGGGCAGGGTGTGACATGGAGACAAACCTTCTTAAAGAGAGGGCCTGGGGCCTCTGCCATCATCCATAACATCTTAAGCATCATCTCTCCCACTGCCCACAACTCCCACACAGTGGGAAGAGGCCAGGGCCCATTAGGCTGACCTGCCCTCTCAACCTTTGATTCAATCACTAGCAAATGACCTTGGGAAAGTCAGTTGACCCCTCTAAGCTTTCATTTTCTCATGTGCAAAATGAGACTGCCACCCAGGAGGCCGTGGGATTATAGATAGAGAATGTACTTTGGAAGAAGCAAAAAAGGGCTATTCTGGTGTTTGTCAAATGAATGTTTTGATAACATTTATCAAGATAATCTTCATTAAACATTCCAAAAGCAAAACTCAAATGGCCAGTGAACATTCAGGGAATGGGGAAAGGATGCAAATTAACCAATGGGGAGTATCTGGCAATAACCACAGAGCCCTTATTTTGTAGGAGGGAAGGAAAGGGACTTGTTCTTTTGTTCAATGAAACTTTATCTAGTGCCTACAGATGCGGGAGAAAGTGCCGTGAACAAGAAAGGTGGTTGGACAGAGAGTGTGTTCAGCATTTTGTATCTAGTCTCTCCTTTATCTTTACACTAATCCAATGAGAAAACATGGGCTTGGAGAGGTAAAAACATATTTTCAAAAACATAGCAAATAGATAGTAGTGCCCCCAGTGAAAACCAGAAATATTTTACTCCAGAGCATGCATTTTTCCCCCTTGGGGTTCCTTGTGCATTTCCTTATGTAGTATGTATGCTAGTGTATTAATTAGGATACATTTGCCTGCAAGCAATGGATAACCAATTAATAGTAGCATTAGCAATCAAGACATATTATACTAGATATGTATACATATGGGCAGGCAGTAGGTTCTTGGTTAGTTCAATGATTCAAAGTTAACATCGAGGACTCTTTCTCTCTTATTATTCTGCCATCTTCAATTTATTCCTTTTAAGAGTTCAGACTGATCACTTCTTAGTCTTAAAATGGCTGCCACAGCTCAGAGCATCACATCTTCACACACTATGTTCAAGGCAGAAAGTAGTGGCTTTCCATTGACTAAGGAGGGAAGAACTTTCCCAGGGACCTTAGCAGATATCTCTTTGACCAGAACTGGGTCTCACGCCCAGCTCTAGCTCCAAGGGATGGAAAGGGAGTAGCCAATAAAGGGAAATGGGAATGCTCTGGTTTTCTTAGATCAATTGTGCATCCTTCAGGGCTAGGCTCATCTTGCCAAGACCGGGGTTCTGTTAGGTAAAAGGAAGTGGGAGGCTGGCTGTTGGGGGCAAGGAGGGGACATTGGCAACTCTTGCCCCTCATCTCTTTTCCAGATGGTCACATTCCAGAAGGCATTCCAATCTAGCACTTAGGGTAACACTGCTGCCATGGTAGTTACTGATGGACAGATGGACAGAGGAGTAGGAGTTGTTAAGAGCTGAAGGAACAGGGCCACTACCAAGTCCTAAGGACATGAGGGCAAACTGGAAATGCTCCCATATGGAGTGGGAGGTGGTCATGAGCCTGAACACTTTGGGAAAAAACTGGAAACCCTGGGATAAATCACCCAATTACTAATCAGGTCATCCATCCCACCAGTATCATGCATTCTCTGTGGTCCCAGGCCCAGCAAGCAGGTTCAACAGGTGTTTGTTATGTGAATGAACAAACCAATGTGGGGACAGATGAAACTGCACTTGCAGGGCTTATCTGCCCTGTCACCTAGCATTCTTTATCCCCAAAGCGCCCCAAATACATTCCTCTGGAGCCTGGTTCCAGTAAAAATGTTGTCTCTGCCAAGGTTTGAACTTGCTTTCTGTTGTTGCAAAATGAAAACTATGCAACCCAATGTGTTTCTCTTTCTGCCTTTGCTGCTGAAGACAAAGCCAAATGTGTCACCCAAATGAAGGTGGCTATACTCCCTGGTTTTTGAAGCACTTCTTCAGTTTCCTTTGGGGGGCGCTGTTCAGATTCACTGCCCTTGTGTCAGAACTTCTGGGTACCTCCTGGCCCAGTCCATGGGAAGGGGAAAAATTTGGAAGAAATCAAAGTGGTTGATAAACTCACATGGGGGGAGCACAAAGTCATCAAACCTGGTGAGGGTGTCTTATCAGGCTCCACCATCTCTGATCCTACAAAAGACAAAATAAGAGAGGAACAGCTTTTATCGAAGCTGAAACCAAACATTTTGGCTATTTGAGTGGCCACTGAATCACCCAATCCACTGTATTTTTCCACTTTCAAGTTGTTTCTGGGCTGCTAGGGAGACACACCCTTCCTGGGTTTAATGGTCTTCGCTGTCAGGCCATGGGGAGGAGGCGTGTTTACTTTTTGTAGGGAAAATAGTGGTTAATGGTGGGACGGATGGACCTGATTAGTAATCAGGGTGATTTATCCCATGAACAGTCCTTGGGTTTTCCTGATGGTTTGCACTTGAACTTTGGCTACATGAAGTAGGAGGAAAATGGTTTCAAGGAGAAAGAGTGGGGTCGGCTCAGGGTTAGGGCTGTCTCAGGGACAGGTGGAGTTCTGTGTAGCTCCAGGGAGAATGTTGTTCCATCTGTTGTTCAGACTCTTTTTCTGTGCTCATTCACTCACTCACTCATTTGCTTACTTATTCCTGCATTCTTGGTTTCAAAATTCTGAGCACCTCCTCTGTATAGGGGATAGATAAGGCACCAGAGAGCCTATGTGATGAGTAGGCACTTTTTCTGTTTTGAACTGAATGTTTGTGTCCCTGCCAACATGCTCCTCCCTTTCCCTGAGTTCATATGTTGAAATATAACCTCCAAAGTGATGGTATTAGGAGGTGGAGCCTTTGGGAGGTGGTTAGGTCATCAGGGTGGAGCCCTTGTGAATGGGATTAGTGCCCTATGAAAGAGACCCCAGAGAGTTCTCCGGCTCTCTTTCTACCATGGGAGGATATAACCAACCTTAACCAAGAAGAGGCCTTTATCAGAAGCTGACCATGCCAGCACCTTGATCTCAGACTTCCAGCCTCTGGAACTGTGAGAAATGCATTTCTGTTATTTACAAGCCACCTAATCTATGGTATTTTGTTATAGCAGGCCAAGCTGCTCTCCCTTTTTCAGAGGAGAGCTCAGACTTGATAAAGGAAACAGATGGGCAAATAGATACTTCCCAGTAGAGGTGTGTTGAAACAACATGAGGTAGTAACAGCTAACACTTACAAGGCATTTTCCATGTACCAGACGCTATTTTAATTGCTTTTCATGCATTAACTCATTCGTTTCTGTCAACAAGCTTAGGAGCCAGGCTTTAAGAAATGAGGCACAGGGATATAGGTAACTTACTCAAGGTCATGTAACAAACAGATTTGCAACTGGGCCCTATGTTGACCTTCTTACCATCATGCTATTCAGCCCCACTTTGGAAATAAAGTGGGTCTGCCTCGAGTGGGCAGGGTTCCCAGGGAGAGTGATACTGATATGGGTCTTGAGGAGGCATAGAAGAGTTTTTCAGATAGAGGAAGTAGCAAGAGGAGGCCCCAACTGTTGAGAGTTCCTGTCACATGCCAAGAGATGCAGAAGGTAGGTATGTCCAGAGAGGGGAAGTAGAGGAGGAACAGGCAGGGAAAGGTCATGAAATTTTATTGAAAGAGGTGGCAAGATGGCCTGATTTTAAATGAAGAAAGATAGTTCAGTCAGAAGATAGATTGTGAGGTGGAGGAAACTGGGAGACAGAGAGGGTGGACCTCTGCTCTTCTGGCCTTCTGGCACCTGCTCTTCCCTTTACCCTGTTCTTTAGAGACCCATCCCTTGCTTGACCCTGTGGTTTGACTGATGCTGACTTCATCCTAGACTTCTGGGGTGACACATGACTCAGTTCTGGCCAATCAGCTTCTTCTGTCCCCCTGGCCACAGGGGTTGGCTCAGGAATGTAAACGGGACTCAAGGCAGATCAATGAGACTCAGTTCTGAGATTTTTGTTAGTGTTGGGGAAAAGAGACCCTTTCTACTGAGGATAATAATTACAATGGGTGGGGGTGGAGCAAGATGGCAGACCAGAAGAATCATTCAGCTGACCTCTCCTAGAATGACTGGGGCCAAAGAGAGACCCCAGCCATACCTGGCATGAGGACCTTACCCAGAGTCATAGCTTAGGGAGCACAGCAAGGAGGTGGTGAGCTGCACACAGTGTATGATTTGGAGTGGTGGAAATCTGATGAGTTAGGCAAGTGATTGTGACCAGCTGGGATTGGCTGGTTGCCCACAGAGGCCCAGAATGGGAGGAAGCCTTTCCAGAGTTTTCACTTGTTGGGGGAAGCTGAGCTCTGAGTGGAAAGCTTAGAGGAGTGAGCAGACTCAAACAGTACACAGCAGCCAGATTTGAATGTCAGTTGGAGTGAACTTGTCATAGGTTTGGTGGCTGGTGAGGCAGCCATACTGAGACCATACTGGTCTGGTGGCCAGGGGGCTGCAATTGTGAGAAGGTCAGGAGAAGATCTTAGCAGGGGCCTAAAGCACCACCGTCTTAATTACACCTGCTAGGATCAGAACTCCACTCTTGGGACAGGCTGAGGGACTCCTACAACCCACAGGAAATGGAGTCAGCAAGCACTGTGAGACCTACCCCTGAAGGATTCTTGTGAACTTTAAAATCCCAACCTGGCAGGGTCTGAAGGCTAAGGAAACAATCAGGCAATCACCTAAAGCAACTAAGTTTGGAATAAGGACCATAGAGGTTGCTGGCTACGCTGTCTCCTAAAAAAAAGCCCACAGCGCCATCTGGTGTTCCAGCAACACTGTCATCAAGAGCAAAGACGTCTGTGTGAAACAAAGGAGGCTGTGAGAAGTTAAAAGGAGGACAAGGAGGTGAACAAGAAGAAAGAACACATGAGGAGGAACCAACAGAAAAATTCAGGCAACATGAAAAACCAAAACAAAGGAACTCCCCCAAGGGATCATGAGGCAGCTACGCATTAGACTCTATCTCTAAAAAAATTAATGGACTTGACAGAAAGAGAATTTAAAATATGGATGATAAAGATAATCAAAAGAATGGATGAGAAAATGGAAAGACAGAACCAAAAGTTGGACAAGAGAAATGTAGAATATAGAAAGGATATGGTGGAGCTTAAGGAAATGAAGGAGACAATCAGAAATGTAAAGAGGCAGTAGAAAGTATCAAAAATAGATTAGACCACGGAGAAGAAAGACCTAGAGGATAAAGTTTTTGAGTTAACGCAGGGAGTTAAAGAGGCAGAAAAGAAGAGAGAGAACATAGAACAGGTGCTTAGAGAACTACTAGATTCCACAAAGCATTCAAATATACAAATAATAGGGATTCCTGAAGGGGAAGAAGATTGTCCCAAAGGAATGGAAGCCCTACTGGAGACCATCATAAAGAAAAACTTCCCAAGATGTACTAAAGACCCCGACACACTCCTTTCAGATAGATATTGAATCTTGGGTTGCATCAACTCAAAAAGAGCCACTCCAAGACACATTGTAATGAACTTGTTCAAAGTCAAGATGAAAGAAAAAGTTCTGCAAGAAACCAGTAGTAAACACCAGCTGACCTACAGAGGCAGAGCCATTAGGATGACAGTAGACTTTTCAACTGAAACCTTCTAAGCCAGAAAAGCATGGTCATCCACCTTCAACATTCTTAAAACAATTTTTAGCTCAGAATTCTGTATCTTGCTAAACTAAGCTTCAAAATTGATAGAGAAATCAAATCTTTTGAGGATATACAAGCACTGAGGAAATTCACCACAAGACCAGCTCTACAGGAAATAAACCTATTCTCAATACTGACCACCACAATGGACCACCAGCAAAGTAAACACCCAGAAGCTAAAGGTCAAAACATAGCTTCCACAATGGCCTAAAGGATAAAACTACACAATGGATTTACACAAAATAAGATGAATAGAACTCTTCCACACTTATCAATTCTTTCAATAAATGTCAATGGACTGAATGCACCACTGAAGAGGCACAGGCTGGCTGATTGGATAAAAAAACATAAGCCATCCATATGCTGTCTATCGAGACTCAGGGTTAAGGGATGGAAAATAGTATTTCAAACAAATGGAAATCAGAAAAAAGGAGGAGTTGAATCTTATTTTCAGATACAAGCAGATTTAAAGCAACTGAAGTTAAGAAAGACAAAGAAGGACACTTTATACTAGTCAAAGGAACAATTCAACAAGAAGACATTTCAATTTTAAATATTTATGCACCCAATTTAAATGCTCCCAGATTTTTGAAATAGACCTTGATGGGTCTGAGCAATATGATATCCCATAACACCATAATAGACAGGACTTTAATACCCCTCTGACAGAACTGGACAGATCCTCTAAACAGAAACTAAACAAAAATGCAAAGGACTTAAATTGACCTGCAAACAAATGAGATTAATAGACATATACATAACACACCATCGCAAAGCTAAGGAATATACATTTTTCTCATCAGCCTATGGCATGAACTCCAAAACTGACTACATCCTAGGAAACAAATCAAACCTCAACAAAATTAAAAGAATAGAAATTACACCTTGTATCTTCTCAGACCACAAGGCAATAAAGGTAGAACTCCACTCCAGCAAAAACGTTCGTCTGCACACAAAGACTTGGAAATTAAACAACTATATGCTGAATGATAGTTTGGTTCAGGAAGAGATAGAAGAGGAAATTGTTAAATTCTTTAAACATTACAACAATGAAGACACAAGTTACCCAAACCTGTGGGATACAGCAAAAGCAGTCTTAAGAGGGAAATTTATCACATTGGATGCCTACATTCTACTGAGGATGCTAAGCAGGGCATGTCTACCTGGAACTGCTGGGGCCCACATTGTCACTGTGTGGAAATAGCCTGCCTGAGAGTAGAGCTGTATCACTTTCCTCTGCCTGCCATAACAAAGTGCCACAGACTGGGTGGCTGGAGGTGACAGGACCAAGATCAAAGTGTTGGCCAAGGTTGGTTTCTTCTGAGAGCTCTCTCTTTGGGATGTAGAAAGCTGTCTTCTTTGAATGTATTTGCATTGTCTTCCCTCTGTTTGGGTTTGTGCCCTAATTTGTGCCCCGAGGACACCAGTCATATTGGAATAAGGTTCACCTAATGACATCATTTAATCTAATTACCTCTTAAAGACCGTATCACAAAATACAGTCACATTGAAATACTGGGAGCTAGGATTTCAGCATATGAATTTGATAGTGGTGGTAGGGGGACCACAATTCAACCTAAAGTAGAAGCCAACACAGAAAAAAACAAATGCAGAGATAGAGTAAGAGACTGAATTTGACCTTATTTGACCTGCTGAATCCAGCTATGCCCGAAGCTGACATCAATGCTGTCCTGTACTCTTAAGTTTTGTGAACCAATAAATACCTAAGTCCAACCCTTTTGTTTTTTCCTTTAAAATAGTTGAGTTATATTTCTGTCACAGTTAAAATTCCTAAGTAACTTACAGGGGAACTGAACAGCATACTATTAAGATAGTGTACTCCTAATTAAATTACCACCTGCAAGGATAGCACTTGTATTTGCACATAGGTCCATGGGATTCTAATAGCTAGAGGTAGCAAAAAGAAAAGAAATGAGCCAACTTGGCATAGCCTCTTCCATGTAAGCAAGAACTCCCACCTTAACTCTGAGGCAATGCAGGATGGGCCCAGAGAAAGCTCAGTTTACTACGAATGCCTCTAATGTATGGAGTAGGCTGGGATGCTGGCAGGTAAACATTAAAAAGTAACAGGGCTTCAAAGGCTTTCTAGAAGGGAAATAATCAGTTTGAAAAACCTTGAATGTGGGTGTGTGAAAAATGAACTCAGGATGTCACTTCACAGGTTGGCAGGTACTGAGGATGCTCAGGGGAGCTTGAAGGCACAGTGGGCTTCATTCCAGCAGCTTATAAACTCTGGCAGGAGTCGCTGAGAAGCTTTTTGATGGGCTTGGCTTCCTGAGGCCTCCTTCCTGGACTGAGTAAGGAGGGGCGGTGGCTGATCAGTGCCAGCAGCCATCCAAAAATGGGGGGAAAGGATTAGAAATGGGTAAGGAGAGGGCCCAGCATCCTCTCCTGGGATGCCTCTCAGGCACTCCCTGAAGTCAGTCTTGACTGTAAGAGAAGCCAACTCTGGGTGTGCAGCTGCCGTCCTCAGCACAGCTAAGTGGAGCTTGGGGTCTCTTTCAACAAAAGAGGGTTTTTGAGGGGCCTCAGCTCAGTGCTCTGTTGGCCTTCTCTTGGGGTGCTCATAGGTGGCCCTTCTGGCGGTAAGATGAGCACCAAGGCCTGTGGAATCAGACATATCCATGTTCACTTAGAGCTCCGTGCTGGGCCAACCTGGTGACTTTGGGCAAGTGATGGAGCCTCTGTTTTTCACCGTTGGCAAAGTGGTATTGACCTCATACCCTTCTCTTGAAGCTTAAGTGGAACCAGGCAGTTAAAGGACAGGCTTTAGAGTCTCTGGGTTTGAATTCCAGTGTAATTACTTAATAAGCTGGGTGCACTTAGGTAAGTCACTTACCTCTCTAAGCCTCAGTTTCCTAATCTGTAAAATGAAACCATCAATAGGGCAAGGGTGATGACCAACTGAGATAAAGCAGGCAAACTTCCTGCAGGCAGGGTTTTTGGGGTAGTTTATTTTTATTCCCGCTGCAGCTCCTGGGACTAAATGTTAGAAATTATTATTGTTGATTTGTTGTTATGTGGCATTGGCTGAGGCTGTCCTGTGTGGCAACCTGCAGGGATTATCTGTGGGCTCCTGGATCAGGTGAAGAAGAAAAGCCCACCATCTCTGGGATACTTAGTCTACTCCACCTCTAGCGATGGGATAAGGCCTCTATCCTACAAGAGCAGGCATGAGGGAAGGCTAGGCATGTCCTCTGCACTGTTTAAACACCTCACCTGCATCATTTCTGCATCCTTACCTGCACCCCATACACCAGATTCATTTCTTACACCCATTTTACAGATAAGAAAGCTGAGGCTCAGAGAGGATGAGCAACTGAGATCATAGTGCCAAGTAGGTGCAGCCAGGGTTCAAACCTGAATTTGTACCACTCCAGACCCCTTGTTTTTAAAGGTGATGTTGCAGGAAGAAAAACGGTGGAGGGCGAGGCAGAGGGTGGGGGTTACCAGGTGGAGGGGGTCTCCTGGCTCCACTGGAGCCTCTAGGACTGAGCTGCAAGGAAAAGACCCCCCCCATATTTGGTGGATACTGTGCCACAGCAGGCTGTATTGTGCCCACAGAATTCAACCTTGTGCTGCTGCAGCCCTGTGCTGTAACAGGACCCAAAGAATGGAGCCCAGAAAAGAACAGAGCTCCCTGGCAGCACTGGCCTTCGGAGGCAAATGCAAAGTGGCAAGAATTGGGATGCAGAGCCTGAGGTGTGCTAACATCCACCAAGCAAGTGGCCCCTTTCACTGTGAGCCTACAAGCAGCAGAGAAGATGGCTGGGGGCATCCAGAAGTATTCCTACAGCATGGCCAAATGCTCCAAGGTCAAGGGCTTGCAGAGCCAGCTCACATCCACCTGAGAAGTGTCCTCCTGGGCAGGTGCCCTGCCCTTTTGGAGGGACTGGTCTTGGGGGTTCTGAGCCTCGCTGTGCTGGAACTGCCCTGGGAATGGGAAAAGGAGATACATTTGGAAAACCTACAATGAAAAATGTGTTATCAGGAAAGAAATGTCTTGGGTGATTATTAGATAGGTCTTGGAATCAGGAGAAAGGCCAGAGATGAGCCTTAGGCAGGAAGGAGGAAACTGAGGAAGGACAAATTCTCTGTCCAGTGATGGTTCCTTTCACACGCTGCTACTGGGACCATAGCTGTAGGAAACGTGCTGCCACCACAAGCATTGCCAGCTCTGGGACTTGCTATGCTGTCCTGCACACTAGACTCCATGGAAGTCTCCAAGAGACACTCTTCGTATGTGCCTTTGGGTCATTACTTCCAGAGTCAGACTCCCCATGGGTAGGGCTGCCAAATAAAATATAGGATGCCCAGTTGAATTCGAATGTCAAATAGTCATTTTTTTCTACTAATTTTTTTTCAGTTATCCCCTCGTTTAGAGGGCTAGGCTCTGCTTTGATGGTTGGTGGGAAGGAAACTTCCCCTTCCATTTCTGTGCTAAGAATGTCAATCTTAAGGGACTGGATCGATCACTTTGTTTGGATGGAGAATAGCTAAAAAGCAAACACCAACCGTCATTCCTTATCTCTCCTCCTTTCCATTTTTAAAAAGTCACCTGTCTGATCAGTTTGCAAAATTGTCAAAGAGGCCCATGTAGGTCATTCCTTGTCTGTGCTCACTTTTCATAACACAAAAGATTGGTCCTCCCCCTGCTGGTCATCTTGGATGCCAAAGAATTCAATGATATTCTTACCAATGAGCTCTAGCCGCTCACGAGCAGGTGAAGGAAGGGGAAGGTCTGAAATGGGAATAATCTGCAGGGTTGACCGTCTAGACAGGGCTCGCTCCTCTGGGTGGGAGGACGGCAGACAGAAGTGGGCTTCGTCCAAAGCTGAAACTCAAGCCATCACCGCCAGTCCCTCCTGAGCCATCCTCAGACTGAGCCTTGGCTGTCTGGCCCACAGCCAGAATTTGCCTCGGGCTGTTTCTCACTCCTATTTCAAAGGATCTGTGCTTCTACCACAGAAAAAGCTTGAACATTTGTAGTGAAAAATTCAATGAAGGAGGTAAGAAACAGAGGAAGTTTCCTTTTTTCATCTTTTTGTTTGGGGGAAGGTGGTGAGAAAAAAAAAAATCAATATTTTAGCTCTAAAACTTTGCCTTGAGATCAATTTTAGAAAGAAAGAAAGGCATCTGCTAATTAAAAACATCATTTTGGGGGGCTCTTAAATCAAGGGAAGCAGGTGCAGGATTGTGGTTTTAGAACGAGTATTTCTTTTGGAAAAAAAAAGAGGAAAAGTGCCCCAGATAAGTTTTCTTTAAACCAACAGACCTTTACTTTTCAGTCCTTAATTACTTAGAAGGCAGTTGAGAAGATTGACTGAAGATTGTAATAAAGGAAAGCCAACCCTCACCCTTCTAGGTAACACTCCAGAGTGCTGTCTCTTTTCTTTCCAAGGCTGAGAAGAGGGCAACTGTTTACTGCAATTTTGCTAACATTCCTGAGTGCATTCACACCTCTCATCTTTTATTTATTTATTTATTGCCAATTTTAAATACAGCTTTATTTAAGACATTGCATTTTCCACTTACATGACAGTGCTTTTAAAGTGCAATGTTATTTCCTTCCCCTGTGCACATGTTCCATATTCAAGTATTGAGAATGCCCAGTAATTCACTATAGCAGCCCAACTCTAAATCTGCCACATAAATTTGGATCCTTCAATATTTTACTGTGGGGAACAATGCTACATCTACGTTTGAGTTGGCTTAATCAACCTCTTCAATGGTGGGGCCAGAGGGAGCCCCACCGGAAGGAGGAGCGCCACCACCAGGGAAGCCCCCTGGCATTCCTCCTGCACTCTGGTACAACTTGGGAATGATGGGGTGGCAGACTTTCTCCAGCTCCTTCTGCTGATGTTCAATTTCTTCCTTCTCTGCAGTCTGGTTCTTATCAAGTCAGTTGATAATTTCATTACACTTGTCAAGAATCTTCTGTTTGTCCTCATCGTTGATCTTGCCTTGAAGTTTCTCATCTTCAACAGTTGCTTTCAAGTTGAAAGCATAGGACTCAAGCGAGTTCTCTGATGAAAGCTTGTCCCTCTGCTTCTCATCTTCAGCCTTGTACTTCTCCGCTTCCTGGACCATACGTTCAATGTCTTCCTTGCTCAAACGTCCCTTGTCATTAGTGATGGTAATCTTATTTTCTTACTCTTATCCACAGCAGAGACATTGAGAATGCCATTGGCATCAATATCAAAAATGACTTCAATCTGAGGAACACCACAGGGAGCAGGAGGAATGCCTGTAAGTTCAAACTTGCCAAGCAAGTTGTTATCCTTGGTCATGGCACTCTCACTTTCATAAACCTGGATGAGCACACTCAGCTGGTTGTAAGAGTAGGTAGTGAAGGTCTGTGTTGCTTAGTAGGAATAGTAGTATTATGCTTAATGAGCTGTCAGAACTCCACCAGCACTCTCAATACCCAGAGAAAGAGGAGTGACATTAATAGGAGCAAATCTTGAACATTCTCAGATTTGTCACCAGATAGGATGGCTGCCTGGACAGTCGCACCGTAAGCAACAGCCTCATCAGGGTTGATGCTCTTATTCAGTTCTTTTCCATTGAAGAGGTCTTGGAGAAGCTTTTGAATCTTGGGGATAAGAGTAGAACCACCAACCAGGACAATGTCATGAATCTGTGACTTGTCTAGTTTGGCATCTCGAAGGGCTTTCTCTACATGGTCTAGGGCGCCATGGAACAGATCAGCATTCGACTCTTCAAATCGGGCACGGGTAATGGAGGTATAGAGTCGATTCCTTCATAAAAGGAATCAATCTCAATGCTGGCCTGGGTGCTGGAAGATAGAGTATGCTTAACATGTTTGCAAGCAGTACAGAGGTGACGGACAACTCTTTATTCTCACTGATGTCCTTATGTTTGCGCTTAAACTCAGCAATAAAATGGTTGACCATTTGGTTGTCAGTCTTCGCTACCCAAGTGAGTATCTCCAGCTGTAGATTTGACCTCAAAGATTCTATCCTCAATAGTGAGTATTGACACATCAAAAGTGCCACCTTCAAGGTTAAAGATCAGCACATTTCTTTCAGCTCCAACCTTTTTGTCTAAGCCATAAGCAACAGCAGCAGCAGTTGCCTCATTTATAATCCTAAGAACATTGAGACCCGAAATAGTTCCAGCATCTTTGATAGTCTGTATCTGAGAATCATTGAAATAAACTGGTACTGTGACCACAGTATTGGTAACAGTCTTTCCAAGATAGGCTTCTGCAATTTCCTTCATCATTGTCAGAACCATGGATGACACCTCCTCTGGATAAAAACTTTTTGTCTCTCCTTTGTATTCTACTTGGACCTTGGGCCTGCCTGCATCATTCACCACCACAAAAGGCCAATGTTTCATATGAGACTGGACAACAGCATCATCAAATCTGCGTCCAATCAGATGCTTGGCATCAGCAACTGTGTTCGTGGGGTTCATTGCAATTTGATTTTTCGCAGCATCACCAATCAATCATTCGGTGTCAGTAAAGGAAACATAAATTGGACTGGTTTGGTTTCCCTGATCATTAGCAATTATCTCTACTTTTCCATGCTGGAAGACACCCACACAAGAATAGGTGGTGCCAAGATCAATACCAATCGCAGCTCCCTTAGACATGTTTGCTTACTCGTAGAGCCGGCACGGATTACGTAGGACATACAGAAGACCAGGAGCTGCCACTGTGTTCAATGAGCTCATCTTTTATTCTTAATCTTGTGCAAATCCTGGGGTTTTGTTCCCTGAAATGTATCCTTTACAATTTTGCTGGTGTGTTTTTCAGTGTTTCATCTGGTTGTGAAACCTAAATTGGCCTAAATTTCAAGGTTAAAAAATCTTGGAAATGATATGTCTGTGCCTGCTGGGGGTTAGGTGCTTGGATATGTCACATATCTCTGCATCCCCTCAATAGAGCCTTGTGAAGTTGGGAAAGTTGTTTTCTTTTTTAAACTTCTTTGAATAGTTGAGGGAATGGAGACTTGACATGCCCAAGGTGGCACCACTAGGAAGTTGCAGAGCTGTAAGCCAAGTCCATCTGACCCTCAAGCCCTTATTTCTCTGGTCATGCCACTTTGCCTCTCACCTTTGCGAATATGAGATGGTAGATCAAGTTAAGGTGAAATACCCCAGACCACTTTTCTTCCAAATAACTCACAACATCCTTCTGTCTTTGGGAACTATTCAATAGGTTTATGTTAGTAAAATATAAACCATTGCCCTATTTTGTGAGCAAGATTCTGATCAAGAAAGGTGGTCAGTGGACCTTGTTTCTTTAAGAAATTTACATCACGCATTAGTTAGCTATTGCTGTGTAACAAATCATCCTGGATTTAGTGTCTTGGAACAAAATTAATTATCTCGCAATTTCTGTGGATGTGGAATCTGGGCATGGCTTAGCTAAGTCCTCTGCTTCAGTGTCTTTCATAGGCTACACTTGAAGTGTCATCCAGGGCTGTAGTCCTCGGAAGGCTGGATTGGGGAAGTATCTACTTCCAAGCTCACTCACATGGTTGTTGATAGGAATCAGTTCCTTGCAGACTATTTGCCTCAGTTTCTTGTTGGCTGTTGGCTGGGAGGCACCCTCAGTTATTTGACCTATGTGTGGGCCTCTCCAACATGGCTACTTGTTTTACAAAAAGAGAAGGCCGTAGTAGAATGTCAGCAAGATGGGAGCCACAGTCTTTTGTAAATAAACTGTGGAGGTGATATTTCATCACTTTGGCTGGACTGTACTTGTTAGAAACAAGACATTAGGTTCAGCCTACACTCAAGGGAAGGGATTACATGAAGGCATGAGTACCAGGGGCAGGGATCATTGGAAACCATGTAAGCAGTTACCTATCACAGGTCAGAAAAGTGGAGAAGGTGCTCAGACTAATAGTAATGAAGCTGGTGAGGGTAGCAAGTATTTATTGGATGCTCCTGATGCCAAGCACTGGGGTAACTACCTTCTACGCATTGTCTCATTAATCTCCCTGAATTTTTATGGCAAAGGGAATGGGACCCAACTCTGGTTATTCCTACTGCAGAGAATGTTATCCCTTCACCTGATACAGATCCTTGATGTGAGCCCGCTGAGGTACTGAGGGCAGAAAAAGCCTCCACTGAGAGAGGAGTCTGAAAAATAAAGCAAAATTTCACTGCTCATCAGAAAATCGCAAATGAACACAATCAGAAGCTATTTCTCACCATCATCAGATTAGGAAAAGAATTTAAGTTGGTGAGAGTGTGGAGAATTCTCATGAACTGCTGAAAGACTATAAATTTGTACTGCCACCTTGGAGGGAAATTTGGCAGGATCTATTAAAAATTTTAAAGGGCATAAAAATAAAAAAATGTGTAGAGCCTATGACCCAGAAATTACACTTTTGAGTATCTCCCTTAGAGAAATGCTTGCACATGTGCACGATGAGCTGTGTATAGGAATTTTCATTGCAGTACCATTTCTAAGAATGAGTAGTAAATAGTAAGCTGTGACACTGGAAACAGTCTAAATGTCCATCAATTTTTTAAAAAGGCTAAATAGGTCCATTACCGGAACAGATGACTCTTTGGGACATTTGTGCACCATCTGGTGGTTCACCAAACCGGGCTTCAGTCCTGGGCATCTCCATTTCAACTTAATCCTTCCTGGTTCACCACTGTAGAGGAAGTTAGATGGAAAATAGCACACCAGCTTTTAAGTGCTTTCCCCAGAAGTGATGAATGCCATTTTTATTCCTAGCTTATTGGCTAGAACTAGTTACTATCATGGTTTACTTGATGACCAAATTGTCTCAGATTTGGTCAGTGAGAACTTCACACTGGTAACTATGCAGCAGGTAAAGAGAATGATGTGGATCTACAAGTATGCCATGGAAATATCTCCACAACATTGTTGAATGAAAAAAAAGCAAGTTGCAGAATTTGATGCTCAGTGTAATATCGTTTATGTAAACCTCAATAATGTTACATTTTTTTTTCCTCTCTGTGTATGTGTGTATTCAAATGCATGGGGACAGGTCTGGAAGAGTCCATTTGAAACTGATAACACAAGATGAGGGTCGGGTAAAAGGCTAGAGTTGGAGGGTAGTCAAGAGAGACCTCAATTAGTATGAAATATTTTTAAAAATATTTTTTGAAGAGAAATATTAGTTGCCTGACTTTTATCGCCTGAGCCTATCTATTAAAAAAAAAACTTTCCTGGAAGCCCCATCAAGCAATATCCCTTGTGTTATGTTATATTGGCCAGAACTGTATTGCAAGGCCATCCTTGGCTGCAAAGGAGTCTGGGAAGAAGAATACTTTTTGGCTTTGCTAATCAAGGAAAGCAAGGAAGATGGTTGTGAGTGACTTTTAGGTAGCCCGTTACAAATTTCTAGTTACCTAGCATCCACATGTCTTGGTTTCTATACATATATTTTATGTATAGTTCAAAATCCAAAGGCAGTTACTGCATCCATCTTGAAGTCTAGGATTTCTGAGTGATGAGGTGCGGTCTACTCATCAGGTCTAGATGCAGAAAAATGCTGCCCGTTTGTTACCTTCGCTACATGTAAAAGATAACAGGGTTGATGCCTTTGGTGGGGGGCTTTAGCATCCCATTTCTTCTTAGCACAAGTTTGACCCCCAAGGATAATATTTAAAGTTTAGCAGTCATAGGGTATCAGAGGCCAGATTCAGATTGTTTTGGAAATATACATTCTACAAAAATGTCATAGGGATCCAGTCTTTGATTTTGAAGTCTCCTAGTAAATAACTACAGCAAAAGAGTTCATTAGACACTGTGTAAGCCTAAGTAGTCTCACTTTTTAACTCACTGGCTTTCTCTGTGTTCTGTCTAATTCTCCAGCTTTATTGTTTGGGAGGAATTTAAAATAGTAACCTTGTGTGGAGCAACACCTTTAATTTGATCTTGGCATATTAGTGCTCCCTCTTTACTGTCAGGGAACTCTTAAGGAAAGGAACTGGACAACACTTTGGGTACTGGCCTAATTTCCTGCTAATACTATATCTTCATCGTTACTACTTGTTCAGTTACTTGAGCTTTCTCAATTCATGAGACTTCAGACTATGGTATTCTCAGTCAATTTAGGTTAGAGGCTACAGTCAGTGCCTCCTTAACAAAGCTATATCCCTTCCATTGGCTTGCAGACAAGAGAGCTTTTGTCCAAGATCATCCCTTTTGGAGAACTTTGTTAAAAATGTCAAGAAGTAGGCTGGTACAGTGGCTCAGGCCTGTAATCCTAGCACTCTGGGAGGACGAGGCAGGTGGAACTCAGAAGTTCGAGACCAGTCTGGGCAAGAACAGAACACTGTCTCTACTAAAAATAGAAAAATTAGCTGGGCATTATAGTGGGTGCCTGTAGTCCCAGCTACTTGGGAGGCTGAGGAAAGAGGATTGCTTGAAGCCAGGATTTTGAGGTTGCTAGGACCTAGGCTGATGCCATGGAACTCTAGCCTGGGCAACAGAGTGAGATGCTGTCTCAAACAACAACGACAATAACAACAACAGGCAAAGAGTACCAAAAATAGGCAGTATTGATTAGTTTGGAATTTTCCAATAATTTCTTTGGACTCTATAACCCTAATGGACATGAAATCTTAAGGTAGAGTAAGCAATGCTTTGGCCAAGTGGTTGCAACTGCATAAAAAAGATCAGATCCTTTTTCCACCATATTTACTTTCATTACCCGACTCCTGGTACCAATTTAAATTTAAAAAATCTTTTAAAAGGACTTTTAGTTGTGGGCAAAAGAAATGTACTTTGGCTTAATAAGCAGAAAAGGAGATTAATTAAAAATATTTGGTAATTTAGAATTGTTGCAAGGGCAGAAGAGTAAGTTTCAAGACTAAGTTTCTAGGAAAAATGTCCCTAAAAGTGCTGAGGAACTGATATGGAAAGAAAATTGTTGCCATTGCTGCCGGCAGCACTAAATTTTATAGCTTGCAATGCTGCCAGGAACTTAACTTCAGTACAATGAATACTGCTGCCAGCACAGATGCTATTTCTGCTCCACTAATTTGACATTTTAGCTACCGCTACCACCTTTGCAACCATATACTTTGGTGCTACCTTCCCCAGCAAAACAGATTTTGAATAGGGCCTCCTTCCTCATGTTGCTTACTTTATGCTCAAAGTTTTCATGAATATACCTTATTTGGTGTCTCGGTGCAAATGGGGCTAGAGAAGCAAGTTTCCTGAATTCTACCTTAGGGAGGAAGGACGCATAAGGCCAAAGATTCTATATTGGTATCAACGATGGTCAGCAATCTTGACAAGTCTACACAACAGCTTTATTCATAGGCTTTATGTGATACTTGCAAAAGTTACGGTCGCTTTTATTATTATGCCCGAGCCACTCCAAACTCAAGTTAAGTGGAAAAGAGTAAGGGATCGCCTCTCCTTCACTCCATGAACACATCAAAAGCTTTTGAGAGTCACTTTAATGTGATGAGCAAGGTCAAGAACTCATCCCTGGGGTGGTGCCTTTGGCTCAGTGACTAGGGCACCGGCCCCATATGCCGGAGGTAGTGGGTTCAAACCCAGCCCCAGCCAAAAAAAAACTCAAAAAAAAAAAAAAAAAGAACTACTACTGCCTACTTTGATGTGCAAGGATTGAGTCATGTGTTCTACACCTGAAAGAGATTTTCACCCAAAGCTTATGGCCCAAGAGAGAAGGGCCTCTCTTGGAGGGGAGAACCACAAACAAATATTTGGAAGTAAGGAATGGATTCTGATAAACGAACTATTTGAAAGGAGTTTGGACTGTCCATTCTACAAAATCACAAAATTTTACAAAGAGGGGGCCAAGATGTAAAGAATATTTTGTAAAATTTTGTAATGAATATTTTGTGAGTAAAGGTACATGTAGCTACAATTTCCCTATGTATGGAGTCACCCTGTATATGTGAAGTGATCATTTTACTTATGTCATCTAAAACTTCTTTTGAACATTTTCTTTTTCTCAGCACAAGAATTATCATTGGTTGATTGGATTTATTTACTTATTTATTTTTTTGAGACAGAGTCTCACTTTATCACCCTTGGTACAGTGCCATGGCATCACACAGCTCACAGCAACCTCCAACTCCTGGGCTTAGGTGATTGTCTTGCTTCAGCCTCCCAAGTAGCTGGGACTACAGGCACCTGCCACAATGCCTGGCTATGTTTTTGTTGTGGTTTGGCCGGGGCCAGGTTTGAACCCTCCACCCTCGGTATGTGGGACCGGCGCCCTACTCACTGAGCCACAGGTGCCGCCTTATGTACTTATTGATATCAGTAGGGAGTTATGGGTTCCTATCTTATTCAACAGTTTATGATCAGTTACTATCATCATTTATTTGATGATCAAATTTTCCCAGATTTGGCCAGTGAGAGCCCCTTTCACACTGAATTCTGTATCCTTCAGATGTGTCCCCATCGTTCTCTGAGTACGTCTTTATTTTCTAGTAAAAGATATTTCATGCTTGTCTTATACTTTTCCTGGTCCAGTCCTGGAGTCAATCCTCACTGAGTCTGAGATTTGATTTTACTCTCCTTATAAGCTAATAAGAGCCTTCAGTATTTCATGAATGTTGGCAGAATGCATAAGACTCCTGACAAAGGACTTTATTACTCACAGCACAAGAATTAACAAGGGCATTAGCATAATTCATATGTTTTCCTCCCCCTAGTACAAGGAGAGCAGTGTGATATGACCCTGATGGATGTCATGCGTGCAGTGTGTTTATATGACAGTCAAAGAACTCTGGGCGTAGGGAATCCACCACTTTTACAGCAAGCACTAAGCAAGCCTGATCTTTATCCCCAAAGGAGATATTCTCATCTGCTAAGTTACTCACTGAAAACACAATTTTGAGACAGGCCTGGGAAGGAATGGTCAGATTATTCCATTCTTGGCACACCAATTAGGAAATGTGCAGGGGATGTTTGGTCTGTAGTAATTTTCCTCTTCCAGGAGCCATTTCTCCATGGGAGAAATGGGACCATTTCTCTTGAGTGCTTTTAGTGGAGGATGTTATTTAGAAAGCAAGATCTACTTGTTAAGGTGCTTGTTGCTATTGAGCTGCTGTTGCTTCAGATCCTCTCAGTAGGCAGAGCTAGGGAATATGCACACACTTTCTCTCTCTGGCTCTGATCTATCTATCAAATCATCACTCTCTCTCTCTTCATGAATTTACACTGCTTTCTTCAATCCAGTACAACAGGTTCATTCTAGTAACACTTTTATAACACTTCTTGGACAATTAGAAACCCAGACTATATTTACTAATTTGCTTAATGCTGCTCTAAGTAACCAATCTCTTATCACACTCTTATCATAGGGTGCAACCCACCGTATGATCATGTGAGTGACTTGCTGACCCACTTGCATTCTGACTTGATATGTTGGGACACATGGCCCTTCATTCCAAGTGGAGCCCCTCCTCACCTCGGGGTGGCCCCAACACCACGTGATGGCCCGCTGAAGCTGCCACTGCTACGGAGCTATGGAGACAGACAGTCTCCTCATCCACTCAGCCTCTGAATTCCCATGCCAGGCTGCCACCAACACTGCCTCCCTGCATGGGTCCCCTTGTCACCCTGCCTGATGAGACACCTAGGCTGGGAACCCCCGCCATGGCCACTACCCTGCGTGGACACACTCTTCACTTCTCTCAGGTTCTGTAACTCCCACTTCACCATCTGTAGACACCTACTTTGCTCAGCCACACCTAACAGCTTTTAGACTGAATTAATCAGGAAGAGAAATGGAAGGGAAAGAACCCAAATGATCATTTTTAATGGCTGAAAAACATTGCATTATGTGAATGTAACCCGGTTTGCAAAACTACCTTCCAACCATATTAAAAAGAAGTTATTTATATTTTTTCCTTTGCTTTTCTGCATGGGACTCAAACTATGCACCCAAACCTTTGTACATCTCTCTATGCACCTCCCTGATCGTTTTATTAGGACAGATTCCTAGAAGGGGAATGGTTTAGGAGTCAGAGGGTCTGAATGCTTTGAAAGCTCCTGGTCTTTGTAACACAGCCTCAGTGTTCATCTTACAATTTATACACTCTTGAGTAAATAAACAAGCATGACTCTGTCCCACAGGCTGCTGAAGACTTTCTACAGATGATACTTGTTTCACCACTTAATGACATCACCTCCCTTTTCACACCAAGATTGATGTGGGAAATTCTGTATAAATACCCTGCATCAACAAGCCTTCGTGTCACCAGGCCTCTTAAAGATGGGCAGCCTGCTGCCGCGTGCTGGCTCAGCCTGTGCGGGACGGGCGCCCGTGATTTATAAGGTCCAAGCATGAAGTCTTCAGGAAAGTCGGTGAAGTGCTTTATGGGTCACCTGTATTTTTCCTACCATAGATGTTTTGACTCACGGGTTTCCTTTATGTCACTCTGTCCATAGTCTAGGTATTATTCAAACAGAATAAAGAGGTTACTGTAGCGGCAGCTGAGTAGCACCCACAAGGGTGTTTGTGATGCTAGATGGGAAAGAAAGAAGCAAAAGGTGAGGGGATTAATTACGACAAATATTGTCAGCCAGGCAACCAAGTCTTCATTACCTGAGGGCTGCCGGTCCCAGCCTTGTGCTTGGAGATGTAGGGGAAGTTTGTTCATTCAGTCAACAAACATTTACCAGTTACCCACTCTATGCCAGGCACTAGCCTAGGTGCTAGGGGTCCAAGAGACCCTGTTCTTAAGGTGTAGAAGAGGTGAATCCACAGCAGAGTATCTGCTGGAGCTCCAAATGTAACTTGCAAACTTTTCTGCAAAGGTTCTTTCTGAATAGGATGCTTTAAGTAGAAAAAAATGTATCTATTTGTTGGCTGAGGTGGGGGAGTTTTTAAGTCAGAGAAAACAGCTTGTGCAAAGGCATAAGGTACCTCAGTTCACTAGTGAGGATTTCGTGTGTAAGTTCCACATGTCTAATGCTGTTCCAGGGACTGAGGAGGGAGTGTATTTCCTATTTCATCTCCCAGAGTGTGACTGAGAAGGTTGTGAGAATACTGTCTGCATAAAGTTATTAGAATGATTTTCTTCTGCTTCCAGGATAAATTCCAAAGGTTTTTCCTAAGCACTCAAGGTTGAATTAGTCGGCATTTGGAGTGTGACAAATAACCATAAGATATCAGAGGCATGATCACCATGGTAATCTTTATTACCATGAATAATCATTTATTATTCTTGCTCTCACATATGGGCTGGTAGGATGCGGCTGATCTTGGCTGGGTTCGTGTAGCCTGAACCCCAGGCTGTGTGCTGAGAACCAGGATTGCCCAAAGTGTTTTTCTACATTTTTGTATGTGTGATTGCCTAAAACAGTGGTTCCCAACCTTCCTAATGCCGTGGCCCTTTAATACAGTTCCTGTGGGTCGTGACCCACAGGTTGAGAACTGCTGGCCTAAAACATGTCGTTCTCATGGCAAAAGGCAGGAGTAAGAAGTCCAGCCAACTCTGGGAAGCCCATTTATAGCCTTTTCTCTCCTGCTGTCTGCTAGTGTCCATAGGTCAGAACAAGTCACCTGGCAGTGACCCAGATAAGGATGGGAAAGCGCATTTTTAGGGTATTGAGCAGGTGGGGTTGTATAATCGATCCTCTGCAATCTTCTCTGCCTCATCTCTTCCTTCTTGTGGCCCCTTTGCCATAGCCACACGTGCCCTGGACATGCCATGATCTTCCACACTCCACATGGAGCACATGCTATCCCATGGGTTTAGAATGTTCTCTCCTGTCTCATCCACCTGGTCAACCACATCGTATGATTTCTGACTAAGCAAGGCCTGGCTTGAGAGGTCACAGGGGATATGTTTATTTGTTTTCCTTTCCCTTTCCATAGCCATGAGTGGGGAAGGGGCATTCAGGGCTCCTCTTGCTGCCTGGTTCTCACTTACAGGTATTCTCTCTCTCTCCCTGCTGCCCTCTCTCTCTTTCTCTCCCTCTCTAGGTCTCTCTCTTTTTTCTTTGTTTGTAGAGACAGAGTCTCACTTTATCGCCCTTGGTGGAGTGCTGTGGTGTCACATAGCTCACAGCAACCTCCAACTCCTGGGCTTAGGCGAGTCTCCTGCCTCAGCCTCCCAAGTAGCTGGGACTACTGGCGCCCGCCACAACACCCGGCCATTTTTTTGTTTTGCAGTTCGGCTAAGGCCGGGTTTGAACCCGCCACCCTCGGTATATGGGGCTGGCGCCCTACTCACTGAGCCACAGGTGCTGCCCACCCTCTCTAGGTCTCTTGGTCTTGTTTTCAGCATGCCTTGGCATGATCATTTTAAGATTGACATTTGGTGTAGAGATAGCCGGCCTTATTTTGATCCTGAACTTTGACTAGGGTGCCCTGCAGTTTGTAAGGGTTACCCATGATGCTTCTTCCGTGGTGGCTTCTGTGCCTTCGCTTTTGGAGTTCTCAGTGAGAGGAGAATGCTGATGGTAATAAAAGGCAGGACCTAGGCCTACTCAGGTCCTGTGTGGTGACACCATTAAATATCTCCCTACCCACTTGTCCTCAGCCTCTGGCATAGAGCAGGTTACACAGAGTGGCTGTCAACAAATTTTGGGTGAATGAATAAATGAATGAAGGAGTGAAGGGATGGGTACATTTCCCCCATGCAGCTCTCTGCTCATCCTCAGGGCCTCCAGTGAGCCTTGCAATTCAGCGTCCAGGGGCAGGAGGCATGGAGCTGTAATGACAGGGCACGGATCTGCACACCTGAGTCAGCCTTGGAGTTGCTTTCACCTCAGCAGAAGAAAGCAGTTCTGGGAAGGAGGCCTGGCTTTGGTGAAGCAGACCCAGCTTTGAGGTAGCTTTAAGCATCCTATTCTCAGAGACTCTAGAAAGTTATGGAGCTCTAGGGAACTGGCCTGGGGCCACTCGTAGCCCACTTAGTGCAAGTGTTGTCTTTAGTGGCCTCCAATTCCCTTTATAAAGAGCTTTTTAAAATTTCTTTAATGGAGCCTGGATACTGTTAACATTAATGTTGAACAGGTCAGGCAGTTCCAGCCATTACTGATAATAAAAGGAGAGATTCTGCAAATCTAACAGCCACCCCAGCACCCCAACGGGGAGCATTTTTTTGGGTCTAAATTGTGGGTTGTTCTTGCAGTAATGGAGAAGCAAACCGAGGCTGGGAGAGACGGCGCAACCTCCTAGGTCACACAGGTAGGAGTGGTTCCAAGCTGGCCCGGAGGCAGTGCTGGCTGTGTGTGGCAGTGTCACTGTGTAGAAAGTTGAGGGGTCAGTTCAGGGTCATGAGGGAGGCAAATTGCCAGGACGGATCTGAGGACTAAGAAGAGCAGCTCTAGAAGGTGGAAGTTGGAAGGACTTGACATTTGCGTAGACTTCAGGGCAGGGTCAAAGTCCAGCTTGAAGGCTGAGAAAAATGAGTGGGTGTCGGAGTGGTCTGGTGGTACCAGGGGCAGATGCATGAATCTAACGTGGAAGAGGGGGATCCGGAGCCCGATCTGTTTGCCCTACTCTACTCCCAGGTCCCCCTCTTCTGTTGCAATTACAATGGACCTTGAGACTGCTCCGTGAAAAAATAGTACTCTTTGGAACAAAGTTTGGAACCCAGTGAGCTCAAGGAGCGGAGCAGAATCAAGGAGCAGTGCCGCCCTGGGAGAGAGAAACTGGCTGGATATACTTGTCTACTTTCACAGGAAAGGGAAGCAGTGGGCACTGTGGAAAGAGCAGGGCTGACGGATGTTTAGGGAGGGAGAAGCGTTCGATGGTGTCAGGCACGTTTGCTGCCATTGGCCCAGCGTCTACGCCCCTGTTATTTTGGGATGAGCCCCCAGTTTTTGTTTGGGTGCTGTACCCCCACGTAACCCAAATTCTTACAGGGGAAGAAGGCCCAAGTCCCAGCTGCAAGAGATGGACCCTGGTTGACTTAAGCTGATGCTTGCAGTTTAATGCCCTGGCCTCAGTGATTGGCAAGTGTCCTGGGGGAGCATTTGCTGAGAACTTCTGAGCAGGAAGCTTTTCTGTTATTCTCTCACAGAAGCTATTTTTGGGGAGCTTTCTTTTCCCACTTGACTGGAAAGCCTTCCCTGCTGCTGGCAGCCATCTTGTGGCCACGAGGAGAGATGGATGGGGCCGAAGGCAGAGTGGAGAAATGGAAGGAAACAAGGTTCCTGGAGGCTCCATAGAGCCGCTAACTAAGGTTGCTGAAACCTGGACCTCCTCTGGACTTCTCGGTTGTAGGAGCCAGTAAGTTCTTTTTAACTCTTTAGTTTTGCGTGACTTGGGAATGCACTGTTCCTAAGTGATTTAGGGAACGACTACCTTTACCGTGTTCTATTTCTGGGACCTCTTGCAGTTACAGCCTCTGAGTTACACCCTGCACTGGGCTCAGGGGACATGTTGGTGAGGTCATGGATCCCTGCATGACCACCAAGGACCAGCCTCTCCTTCTCTCTCCATTCCCCTCCCCTGCTCTCGTCTGTATATCAGACCAACCCTGATGACTCAGAAACTGGGGTGGGGGAACACACTTTCTGATAGTTTTCTTTTTAATTAAATGTCATCTTGATTTCCTTTTTTGAGACCTCTCTATCCATTTTGGATGAGGTCAGCCATAAAACAGAAGCTTCAGGGGCTGTAAAAACAGAATATTCAACTGAAACAAGATGCTCTCCCTGGCCCTTTCCAGATCTAACAAGCTCTAGTTCTGTGAAAGCTGGTCTAGTTATGATAAAGGGACTCCAAGGGCATCTGATGTGTTCCTGGTACCTCCGGCCACTCTCCTTTGCAGAAGTGGAAATCGAGTCTCTGAGAGGCGATGCGGATAGTTCAAGGCTATACAGAGGCAAATTTTGGATTTGAACTTGGCTCCTTCTGATACAGAGCTCTGTACTTTCCATGAGAGCACATGGTATGCCTTTGGTTTGGGGGCATTTTGTTCTGTAAAGATGGTTACTCTACTTTGAAAGAGGTCAGATGCAGGGATACAACTGCGGCCCAGTGGGAATATCTTTTTGGAGCTGTTTTTCCATGGAGTGTTTTTTATTTTCATGAGTTATACTCGTTCAGCCAAGGGGGCTTCAAGAGGCCAATTTTCAGCCTCTGCCTCCACTAAAACCTGAAAGAACGTGAACTAGTGCCAGCTAACTTGCTGGATAATCTTGGAAGCAGCAGAGACTGGTTAGAGTTGGCCTTTCTCTAGCTCCCTGTGTACAAGCAGAAGGATGTTTGTTATTTCAGTGGCCACAGAGCAGGACAGAGGGAGAAGGTGGGTACAGAGCCCCCAGAGGCCAGGCATTCTGAGAGGATGGGATGAGTGCATGCCACAAGCCAGCTTCAAAAATATGCACAATTCAGGGGAAAAAATTCCAAACCTGACTTCATGTGTTCTCCTGGTTAATATACAAACTCCCTTGAGGAAGCTCTCCTCCCTTCAAGACAGTCTGGATTTTTATTGAATATTTACTGTATTCCCTGGATAGAATTTCGAGAAGAATTTTGTGTTGGGCAGGAACATAGAAGGAAGGGGAAGGGAATGAGAAGAATGGGGCTGTGTAATAACACATCTGCATACATACCTCCCTGCGTTTATGTCCTGTTCAATGTGCCCTCACCAAGAGCCTGGTCCTGGGAAAACACACTTGCGTGCAATTGATTCTCAATCTAGTCTGTGCTGACTCCATCTTAACACAGGTGATAGCTGGGCCCATCCAACCTTGTGATTTGTGTGTGGTAGGTCCTGTTGGGAAGTTCTGACTGCATATTCACTTGGTATCTCACGGTCAGATGCTTCATAGCTATTAGGCACATAGTAGGCCTGGAGCTGTTTGCAGAAAGCTATGTACTTCTTCAACATAGATAGCATGATCTTGTTCTAGATGCCCATGGCTTTGCACTGTGATTCTCCTATTGGGGCCTTCCACAAACTCATGGCATCTTTTCCACGATAGAAAACTCTAATATCATAGGGTCAGCTGAGTCATGGGCCCCAGGGACAAAGCTGCTTGCTCACAGTGAGAACCTGCTGCAGAACCCTTTCCTGCTCTGGGTCCCATTCACATCTGGAGACTTTTTTTTTTTTTTTTAATTAAATCATAGCTGTGTACAATAATGCATTCATGGGGTACAGCGAGCTGGTTCCATATACAGTCTGAAATATTTTCACCGAACTGGTTAACATAGCCTTTTATGTCACTGAGTAAACTGTGTTGGAGCAGTATTCCCAAGTATGGGAGGTAAGAGATGCTTTAATTTGTCCTTTATTTTGGAGGATATTTCCCCTTACATAGTATATCCACTTCTGCATGTTTAGGACCAAAAATTTCTTAATGTAGAGGGTCACTGAATCTTTGTAAGGTTTATTTTCCAACCTCTGGAGTTCTGAGTCTTTTGAGGGGCTCCCACATTCTTGCCACTTCTTGCCCATCTAGTTTAATGTCATCAACATAGTGACATCTGCCATGCCCATCATTAATTATACGTGATGTTCTGCAGAATGTCCTGATGGAGTTCAGATCCCTTTGGAATATATTATGAAAAAAAATGAGATGGTCAATTTAGCCCTGGAATAAGACTATCAATTTATACTGTTGACTATTTTATGGGGATGCAAATTGCTTTTGAAATTCTTGGTTGATAGGGATAGAGAAAAATTCATCTACCAGAGCTGGGTTGCATACTGTATATCTATCTGAGTTGGGTTAGTCTGATCTTGCAAAGATATCACATCTGGACCAGGAAGCTGTAACTGGTGAGCTTGTGGTCATCTGCTATCATCCTTCAGAATCCGTCTAGTTTTTGGAGGGACCAGATGGGTGAATTAGATGGGGATATGATATGATGGGAACCACCACCGCTGCTCCTTTAGGTCTTTAAGGGTGGCATTCATCTCTGTCATTCTCTGTGGGATGTGATTTGCTTTTGACGTACTATCTTGGCTGAGGGATTCAGGGTTGGGGGCGGTTTTAAGTGCTCAAACTTGGCTTTCTCTGCTAACACAGCCTCACCTGTCAAGGACGCAGTGTGAGAGTTCTCATAACTACAAAAAATGTTTATTCCACTCACACATTTGAGAACCAGGGAAATGACCACTTTGAGCCAGACCTGGGCCAGGTCTCCATGCACTGTGTGGTTGCCTTCTGCCAGATATAGTCTCTTCCAGGAGATATAGTCTCCAGATCTCTCTTCCAGGAGACTGTATCAATGCTGCCACTCAGATCTGCTGTCCAATAGTCCTTGAAATATCTGAGTGTTTTACCTGGCTCTAGATCCATTTGGGGGAATGATTAAGAAAATCATTATTGTGTATACTCACTGTAGTGCTCCAAGGTCCTGCCTTATGGGGACTCCAATTTTCCTTCAGTTGATAGTTTCTAGGTCTAAAAACTGAGCGCAAACTATCATGACTGATCAGGAACCTGCCTTTGTTTCCTGATTAGTCATCCCTGATTTCTTTTAATTGGGTACTTTGAGAAATATCGTTTTGGGGAAGGTCCCTCAATTTCGCTCCTAGGGGACACTGTGTTATCCTCACTACTTCCATAGATCTCTGTGGACCAGGCTCTTTGGTTCCATTCCATCTTGCCACTGTGCCACTGTGCCACCATAATTACTATGCTACCTCCAACCGTGTTTCTGATGGTTAAGCATGATTACCTGGACTCTTATTATTTATTTGTCATGGAGCTTGTTCCTGTAAAATCATCTCCTGCCAATGGCCCTGACCTATGGAGAACAGCTACCCTGAACTTCAATGATACCTTTGTCCCTCTTAGCACATTACTGTATCGGTAGATGGAGCACCCTCTGGACCCACTTGCAGAACAGAGTAGGGAGCATGCTTGGAGAACACACCTACTCTAGCACGCTGGCATCACTGGGTCCTCCAATTTCTTCTTCCATCATCTATGACAGCAACTCTGGCATTTTTACTCTTAGTGTCAGCCATTCTAAAAGCCATCAAAGGGCACGTCTTCTGGGGTCTATGCCAAAGTCTTCAATCCTGTATATTAAGAGAGTGAGCCCATGTTGGTTAGGTCCTGGAGCTCCATCTTCCCTTAGCAGGCCCATCAGTTGCTGGCTTGGATTCTGTTTTTTTCTCAACCTTACTTCCTGGGCTAGTGGCCAGAAGGGGCAGATAGTACAAGCCTATTCTCAGGCACTGTGTTGTCTTGCAGGGCACAGCCTCTGTATCATCTTCAAGCAAGGGAAGAATTCTAGCTTTTAACAGGGAAGAGTGGGCCAATTCTGCAGGCCCAGAAGTTTCAGGCCACTCTAGGGATTTATGATTTTCAACTGTATCAACCCAGATGTCATCTTCATCTCAAAACTCAAGAGAGGGATTAAGTTCAACTCTGAATACCGCAAAGACAAATGGGGATTTATAGCCAATGATCAGGATGGGGGTGGGGTGGAGCTAGGGACTCTAAAATTACTAAGAGGAGACATCAGGGATCAAGGGATTCTTGCTAAACTTGCTCACCTGGATTCTTGCCAATGGCAGGTGAAGGGCTTACACATCAAAGGTGGGGGATAAAGAACTTGATCAGATATCAAGGATGATCCGGTATCAAGGATGAAGGGATTCTGGCTAAACTGACTTAGCTAAGATGAGACTCAGAGACTTGCAAAGATGGACCCAGCAGCCCAAAGTTGGGCTGGTCACATAAAGTTTAGTCAAGGAGAGTCTTTGCCAAGAGCAACTCCCAGTATGGATCTCAGCTGGGAGCCATCAGCAGATATGGGGCATGAGTTGCTTGGCCTTGCAGGTGGCATCAGACCCATGGAGGCCCGATGTTAATTCTCTTTCCTTGTTGACTGGCTGTGTGCCGGTGGTCATTTTCTGGTCTTTATATTTCCCTAATAAACACTATCTGTCTTTATTAGACTGAAGGGAGAAGAAATGGGGTGATTGAAATGATTGGAGCCAGACCGGGAATTGGATTACTTAAGTCAACATTCTTTTATGCTACTTTGGCTGTGCAACTTGACAAATACATTGAAGTGAGCCTGTCCTCTGACAGAGATAACTGATGTTCCAGGACAGGTCATGCTTGTGGAGGGTGTCTCTCATCCGTTGTCTGATGCAAATAGCCAGAGGGGGCAAGGGTGAGGACTGCCTGGAAAGTATCCAGCCATGTAACATGAAAAATAGAGA
This sequence comes from Perodicticus potto, assembly GCA_963574655.1. Taxonomy (NCBI): domain Eukaryota; kingdom Metazoa; phylum Chordata; class Mammalia; order Primates; family Lorisidae; genus Perodicticus; species Perodicticus potto. Next base: position 26,102 of record CAUYRH010024596.1, on the reverse strand, counting down.
AATATGGCTCGGTGCCTGTAGTACAGTGGTTACGGTGCCAGCTACATACACTGAGGGTGGCAGGTTCGAACCTGGTTTGGGCCAGCTAAACAACTGCAACAGAAAAATAGCCGGGTGTTGTGGTGGGCACCTGTAGTCCCAGCTACTTGAGAGGCTGAGGCAGGAGAATCACTTAAGCCCATAAGTTTGAGGTTTCTGTGATGCCACAGCAGTCTACCGAGGGCGACATAGTGAGACTCTGTCTCCAAAAAAAAAAAAAAAAAAGAAAGAAAGAAAGAAAAGAAAAACAGAGACATACATGGCTGATGTTTCCAGACAGCCTTTGTATGTCTGGGAGAGGGCTATGGGTCAGATAGAGGTCTGAGTGGCTCCCAAAGGGCCATTAAAGCAAATGTAACCTAAGTTTTGCCAGGGCCTTCCAGGACTGTGGTACAAATGTTCACAGATGCTTAATATAACTCAGACAATGCAGGACATTAGGGTCCCGATATCTCCCTGGTATTTCTAGGTGTCCTATGTGAATCCATCCATTTAGATGGCTCTCCAGGCCCCTAAATAATGTCTGATGGCCCTTTCTTTGAGGACAGTGCATTACCAATGCCAATGCCATTGGTGACCTCTATGAGATCAAGACGCCCTGAGGAGAGTGCAGCACCCTGATTGCTCCCACAGTTGTGACCCTTCAAATGGCCGATCGGGCTATTTTGTTCTTCAGGTTCATTTTGTATTGAAGCCAGAGTGGGCTCCAGGCAAAATAGGGAGGATGGTTTCTGGACAAAACAGCTTTCTCAGTGTTTGAGAGATCGGCAGGGAGCCAAGCTCTCTTTCTCTCACCCCAAACATGGTGAGGACACAGTAACCTTAATGGTTGCTGACAGTCAGGAGGAGAGCTGGCCTCTGGGTAAAGGGGACACTGTGGACAGCAGAAGGAAAGACAGAAAGACCCCAAGTCCTTGATGACATTGTTGAGACTCCACAGTCATTAAGTTTGAAGTGTCCTATATACTCCGCAGGATTTCTTCTTGTATGAACAGATAAATGGACTATCCTAAGCCAATTTCAAATGGCTTTTCTTTTAGTTGGTAGCTGAAGGATTTTGACGCTATGCAGCTCTCTTTAATGTCTGTCTTTGGGTACTGTCTGGAAGGAAGTGAGATGCAAATCAATTGCTGTCTGCAAACATCTCTATTCTAGCCAAAGGCCATCACAAATCTACCCCTAGTGGCCGTTTTAGCACACTCAGCCTCAGCTCAACCTTAGTTTGGGGTTCCAGCTGGGCCCCCCTAAATAAGAACCTGAGGCAGTGAATGAGGGGCAGAGTATGGCATTAATACCTGGAGAGTCTAGGAAGTGAGGGCGGGTACTTAGGAGAAATGCAAAGCCTTGGTTCTAGAACAAGACCTCTGGTTTCAAATCCCAACCGCACCTTGGCAAGACCTAAGTTGAAATGGGTTTAATAATAGCCTATCACAAAGTTTTTGAGCCTTAGGTGAGAAAATATACATAAGGTGCTTAAGTAGGCCTTGTACAGAGTAAGTGCCTAAGAAATGTTCCCCATTGTTGGCTATTCTAATGGGTACACTGGTGTGATTTGGGTGGCATCAAGCAAAGCAGGTATCCAGTTCCTGCCCTGGGGCTCTAGTTCCTCAGAGGTGAGCTGGGCTAGCTATCTGGGCTGAGTCAGAGAGGCTTGGAGACTAGGTTACTTCTTGGTGAAATCCTTATTGCCTCTCTTTTGCTTTTCACATTGAATCCAAACAAGTCAGGGGTGGTGGTGGGTGGGGCAGGAGGAGGGTAAGTTACTGTTGTCATTTCTGAGCATCCGCCCCATCTTCTGGAGGCATCAGAAGGTGGCTTGCCACAGTCTTAAACTTCTCCTTTTCATCTTGCTTGGCTTCTGTCACATCTTTATTGGGTTTGTAAATGCTTTTTTCCCTTTCTTTTAAAAATCACTGTTTATTTGTAGAGCCACTGGTTTTAAAACTTGTGCAATATCTTAAATGTCATTTTTACACTGGCCTGCTCATAATACATGAACTAGTGCCTCTTATATAACAGCTCTTACACGCAGCTCGGAGGCCTTTGAAAGTAATGATTCCCAGCAAGCATTTAACACGGACGATCATTACATAACAGAAAATGTGCAGCTTCCATGCTTAATTAGATGTAGTCTTTTGGAGTCAAAGAGATAGTAGCTGCATCTATATAGACTATGCCAATGGGATTGGGTAATTTGTTTAGTTCAGGTTAGGTCTACCAAGAGCCTCAAGGGGACCTGACACAACCAAACTTACTGCTCAGGGTAGTGGAATAACCAGCCAGATTCAGTTCTCAACTGGGTCATTTCTCTCAGACAACTGTTTTTTGTTTATTTTTTCTTTCCACTATATTGGCCAATGGAATTGAATAAATTGGCCTGTTGTCTTGGCACTGGGTACAGTCAAATCATTGGCCAATTTCGTGGGGAGAAACATCTGTCAAGCTTGTTGTTCTGCTAGCTGATCTGAAGCCCCGTGGAGACACACTGTAGTTAAGATCTGATGAGGAATATAGACCCACTGAACACGATGGTTAGATGTCTCCCTTTTCATCATACATGGCTGTGGTATGTTTGTGACCCAACACTCTTCATGCAAAAGTCCTCAATTTGCTTATATATTCTGGATGATTGGTTGATGGCCATTTGATAGTCTAGGCATTTTTGAGAGACATTGGTTTGTATCTTGGCCTGGCTGCTAATTACTTGTGTGCCCTTTGGACTTCACATTCCCTTTGTGAACCTTGGTTGCCTCATCTGTAAAATGGGAATGATTCCAATACTACCTGTCTCATGTCACCGTTGCATAGTGTGGAGACCAATCATCCTCATTTGGCCAGGATTGAAGGAGTTCCTGTGATGTTGGACTTTCTGTTTTAAAACTGGGGTATTCTCAGGAAAACAGGGATGAGCTGGTCACCTGAGTGTGAGGGTTAAACAATACAGGGCCAGCAGAGTATTTAGGACATGTGGGAAACATTTCATAAGATTTGGGTATATTACTTACTGTCTAATTTTTGACCAAGTACCTGTTGACTGGAGCTAGTAAAAAATGAGATGCTTCTTCCTCCAGAATAGCACAAGTTCCACACAGCATAGCATAGATCACTCCCCTGTCTCATAAGTGGTATTTCAAACCCACTTTCTTTATCTGTGTCAGATGAGGTGGACAGATTTGAGTTTCAGGGAGGAAGAGCCCAGCTTTTCATCACAATCTAGAACTCATCGGTTTTAAAGCCAGGCAGCTTGCCTTCTGTATCCTGCTCTGTTACCAACTAATTATGTGACTGGACAGTAGCACTTTACTTCCATGAGACTGAATTTCCTCAAAGGCAGAAAATGATATGACTGCCTCATGAGGCTCTTGTGAGCCTCAAAAGAAATCATGTGTGCAAAAAGGTTTTCTGAGCTGTAAGACATCCTTCAGCTGGAAAGAGTTTTAATAAGGGCCTAATTTGACAGATTTGCTTAGCCTCAGGAAGGAATGGCACACTTCCACCATCTTTGGACTTCCAGCCAAAGTCCAACAGTTTGCTGCCCTGTGGCTTGGTATCCCCAGTGCACCTGCTATGTCAAGTTCAAGCCAGATCTGCCCTCAAGGCACTTAGGGTCTATAAACAGATAGTTCAATATCATGTGTTGAGATGAGAGAGGACCTTGGTCTGGGTATGACGACAACTTTTTCAAAGAGAGTGGTGGATAGTCCAGCCGGGGGCCTCATAGAAAGGTTGAGAAAATTCTGAGCCTCAAAAGAAATCATGTGTGCAAAAGGGCCCTCTGAAGGGTGAAGGAAGTGGGTTCCAGGCAGAAAGGAGCAGCTGGAGGTGGTTCTCCAAGCATAGTACAAGCAGGGAACTCTCAGTGTCCCTGGCCCATGAAACAACACTTTCGCATTAAGAATCTGATAGGTGAGGTACATGAGGACCCGAGCATGAAAGTCCTCATGTACAGTGTTAATATGCACTCTTTGTTATGACAGAAAACCAAATTAAATTGGCAAAAAAGGGGATTTGTTGTACGATCCCGAGGTAGCTCAGAGAATTGAGGGGAGAGGTACAGAAAGACCAGACCAGTCAGTCCCTGGTCCTTTCTCTTGCTTTCCCCTGTTCTCAGTTACATCCTTTCCTACCACAGGTGGCTAAAACGGCCAGGAACACGGTCATCAGGGCCCAATGTCACATCTTTCCCAGTTTCATCCCCCAATTCAAGAACCCTCCCTTCCAGTTCCAGTAGGAAGATCCAGGGAAAAGTCTCTGATTGTGCCTGGCGCATGTGCCAAACTCCAGATCCCTGAAGCCAACAGGATGGGACATTAGGACCAGCTTGGCAGTCATCTGCCCACCCTTACATTTACTCTGTCCCAGATGGAAGTGGGAGAAAGAGGTAATGGGTATTTGATGATAATAAGCACATTTGATCCTCATTATTTGCAGATTTCTTATTTGTGAATTTGCTTACTTGCTAAAATTTATTTGTAACCCCCAAATTAATACGGTGCTTTTGTGGTTATTCCTGGACATGCAGAGAGCAGTGAGAAATTCAAATTGACATGTCGAGTTGCTCATTTTCTCAGATGAAGCCAAACAAGGCCATACTCTTTCTACCTTTTCCAGCTCTCACACTGTAACCAAGTGTCCTTAATACCATCTCTTTCTCATCATGTGCCTTTTATTGATGATTAAAGCATTTAAAGTGTCCTGTATAAAATGACACTTGTGCCCAAACATAGTGCTGAAGTGCTCTCTAGTTTTTGGTAAGCACAAGACAGATATAAGGAGCCAATGTACCTTATGGAGAAAATGTGCATTGGAAAAGTCTCACTCAACCTTTATGGAAAGAAATATAGAGAATCCTAAAAGAACTAAAAGTTGACCTTCCATTTGATCTCGCAATCCCATTACTAGGTACCTATCCAGAAGAACAAAAATCACTTAACCACAAAGATATTTGCATCAGAATGTTTATTGCAGCCCAATCCTTAATTGCCCTGCTGTGGAAGCAACCCAAATGCCCATCAAATGGGTGGATTAACAAATTGTGGAATACTTAGAACTGGAACAAGACAATTTTGTCCTCTATCATCACTACTATTCAACATAGTGCTGGAAGTTCTAGTCAATACAGTCAGGCAAGAGAAGGAAATAAAGGGCATCCAAATGGGGGAAGAGGAGGTCAAACTTTCCCTTTTTGCCAAAGATATAATCTTAGAGAACCCCAAAGACTCAACCCCAAGACTCCTGGAAGTGATCAAAAATGACAGTAATGTTTCAGGATATAAAATCAATGTCCACAAATCAGTAGCCTTTGTATATAATAGCCAAGATGAGAAGCTAATCAAGGACACAATTCCCTTCACAGCAGCTTCAAAGAAAATGAAATATCTAGGAATATATCTAACAAAAGAGATGAAGGACCTCTATAAAGAAAATTGCAAAACTGTAAGCAAAGAAATAGCAGAACCTATTAGCAAATGGAAGAGTACACCATGCTCATGGCTGGGAAGAATCAACATTGTTAAAATGCCGATACTTCCCAAAGTAATCTACAGATTCAATGCAATCCCCATTAAAATACCAATATCATATTTTCAAGATTTGGAAAAAAAAGAAAAAACCCCATATAGCTAAGGCAATTCTTAGTAATAAAAATGAAGTTGGAGGTATCAGCCTACCCGACTTCAGGCTGTACTGCAAGGCCATAGTGATCAAAACAGCATGGTACTGGCACAAAAATAGAGACCTAGACGTCTGGAACCAAATAGAATACCATGAGATAAAACTGACATCTTACAGCCACCTAATCTTTGATAAACCAAACAGGAACATACACTAGGGGAAAGAATCCCTATTTAATAAATGGGGCTGGGAGAACTGGATAACAAAGTGTAATAGACTGAAACTGGACCTGGACCTTTCTCCACTCACTAAAGTAGATTCAAGATGGATAAAAGATCTAAATCTAAGGCATGAAGCAATAAAAATCCTTGAAGAAAGTGTGGTAGAAACATTTGACATTATCAGCCTGGGGAAAGACTTTATGAAGAAGACTTCAGTGGCATTTGCAACAACAAAAATAAACAAATGGGACTTAATTAAACTGAATAGCTTCTGTCTATGTAATGAGATAACAACAAAAGCAAATAGACAACCATCAGAATGGGAAAAGATATTTGCATACTATGAATCAGACAAAAGCTTGAGAACTCAAATTAATCAACAAAAAAGACCCAACAATCCCTTATATCAATGGGCAATGGAGATGAATAGAATCTTCTCTAAAGAAGACAAATGGCTAACAAACATATGAAAAAATGCTCACCATCCCTAATCATCAGAGAAATGCAAATCAGAACCACCCTGAGATATCACTTAACCCCAGTGAGAATGGCTCATATCATAAAATCTCAAAGCTGCAGATGCTGGCTTGGATGTGGAGAGAAGGGAACACTTTTACACCACTGGTGGGACTGCAAAGTAATACACCCTTTTTGGAAGGAAGTATGGAGAATCCTCAAAGAACTCAAATTATACCTCCTATTTGATCCTGCAATCCCATTATTGGGCATCTACCCAGAAGAAAAAAAATCCTTTTATCATAAGGACATTTGCTCTAGACTGTTTAATGCAGCTCAATTTACAATTGCCAAATTGTGGAAACAACCTAAATGCCCACCAACCCAGGAATAGATTAACAAGCCGTGGTATATGTATACCACAGAATACTATTTAGCCACTAAGAAAGATGGTGACTTTACATCTTTTGTATTAACCTGGATGGAGGTGGAACACATTCTTCTTAGTAGAGCATCACTAGAATAGAGAAGCAAGACTCCAATGTACTCAATACTGATATGAGGACAACTGATGACCAAGTACATGGTAGGGGGAGGGGAATGGGGTGCAGAGAGAGGGAAGGAGGGAGGGGGTAGGGAGTTACCATGTAGACATATGTCTTGAGGATATGGTACAATTCTAAGAGGTACTTTACCTAACAAATGCAATCAGTGTAACCTGGTTCTTTGTACCCTCAATGAATCCCCCAAAATAAACGAAACAAAACAGATTGTGGTATAGGTATACCATGGAATACTATTCAGCCATAAAAAGATAGAGACTTTACATCTTTTATGTTTACCTGGATGGAGTTGGAACACATTCTTCTTAGTAAAGTATCTCAAGAATGGGAAAAAACTATCCAATGTACTTAATACTATCATGAAACCACTATATAAACACTTACACACTCACACTAATGATAAAACACAAATATAGTCTAGCAAGGGGGAAGGGAGAGATGGGAAAGGGGAATGGAAGAAAGGAGGGCAGTTGGTGGGATCTCACCTAATGTGTACCATGCAAGGGAATATTTCAAAATAACTGAGAGTAAATTTTAAATGTCTTACCACAAAAAATAAGTAAGTGAAGTGATGGCTATGTTAATGAGTTTGATTTAAGCATTCCACATTGTGTATCAAATCATCACATTGTATTCCATAAGTGTATACAGTAATGATTTTAATTAAAAATTAAATAAAAAAGAAAATGTAACCAAGAATGGTCCAGCAGCCCATACCACCAAAAAAAAAAAAAAAAAAAGAAAAGAAAAGAAAAGTTTCCTTCAGGCATGAGTTATAGTCCTGTTGGCCATGCTGAGTTTGATGTTAATTAACCAGCAATAGATGTTAAATATTTATTTATTTTATGTATATATATACATTCATGTATATATATGTATATATATACATTTATGTATATATATTTTTTGAGACAGAGCCTCAAGCTGTTACCCTGGGTAGAGTGCTATGGCATCACAACTCACAGCAACCTCCAATTCCTGGGCTCAAATGATTCTCTTGACTCTACCTCCCAAGTAGCTGGGACTACAGGTGCCCGCCACAACACCCAGCTATTTATTGGTTGCAGCCGTCATTGTTGTTTGGCGGGCCTGGGCTGGATTTGAACTCCCCAATTCAAGGGTATGTGGTTGGTGCCTCAGCCACTTGAGCCACAGGCACTGACACATATTTATTAAAATTAAACAAAAAGATATACAAGGTTAAGTACTGATCTGTGGATGAAAACATTGTGAGCAGAGGCATGCAGGAACCTAACCAGGGATTTTCCCTAGGAGCAATGGTTTAGTATTCATTAAAACAGTGTTTGCAATGCTTTTATAGAACATGATTATGTTGAATAACAAGAATGGACTCTACCAGGTGGGACCTGTGGCTCAAAGGAGTAGGGCACCAGTCCCATATACTGGAGGTGGTGGGTTAAAACCTGCCCCGGCCAAAAACTGCAAAAAAAAGAAAAAAAAAAGGACTCTGCCTTGCAAACGGAGTTTAGACTTTATCTAGAAACAATGGGGAGCTGTTGAAGGATATTAAATGGAAGAGAAGTGGTGTTTAAGAAAGTCCCTCTAGCTAGTGGGTGGAGGCTGGATGGGAGAAGACTGAAAGTTGGAAGAATGGAGAAGGCTTTTATAGAATCCTAGTGAGAGATAAGGAGGTTCCAACCAGGTGAGGATCCTGGGGATGAGAGAGATATTTAACAAGTAAAGTTGGCAGGAACAGGGGCTTACTGGATGATGGGGGCGGGGAAGGAGGACCGCAAACATCTCAGTGCTTTGAAAATGTCTACCTCTGATTTTTTTCCTTTATTAAAGGAATGTTTCATTGGTCTGCACCATGTGTTTCCTTCCGTGAGAGGTGGTGGGGACCCTCCGCCTGTGGAGGGGAGCTGAGCAGCTGTAAGAGCTGGTTTGGGGACAGGCACACATTCTCCCAGTGCACTCCCTGTAAATGGCACGCAGGACCAGCTGTGTTTTCTCTGCCTCCTTACATCATCACCAGTCATAAAAACCCGACCGGGGGGAATTGTGCTGACGATCTGGGCTGTGATGTATGAGACAAAGGAGTCCAGGGGGCCAGTTTCAGAGTTTGCACAGTTATGATTGCTGCCGGTTGGGAGGGAAAGCAGGCTGGTCCTGGCATGCATTGCATTTGACGATCGTCTACAGTTGCTCTCCAGGTCAATAATTTCCTGGCTTTAAGCAGACTCTGACTGTTTAGTTCAACTCTGGCCTTTTAATACAGCTGGCATGCCAGGCAAGGTGCTGCAGCTGGGGTGAACGCCGCCTTGCCCTCCCCACGCTCTTCCCTGAAGACCTGGGGGTCTCTGGCTGGCTGATTGCGGTGCCTTCTTGTCCCTGACTTCTGAGTGCTGGTTCAACACCTCACTCCAGCTTTGTTGTCTGCTCCTAGCCTCTGGGTGACTCGCTGAAATGCCTCACCTAAAGCAGAGTGGAGTCTTGTCCGGTACCACCACACACCTTGTATCTTTCTCTTCAGAATAAAGAGTTCTCTGCTGGGTGCATAGGAACCTAGCTCCTCTCCATGCATGCCCGGGCTGCCAGTGTGGCCCTACTCTGCTAAAATGCACATCCTTATTTTAGGAAGAAAGTGTCATCTGCAAAATCCATCGAACTGGACCCTGCCAGGTACTGGTTTAGAAGACATATATGTAAAAAGAAAACCCTTATTATTTGTCTTATATTAATAATAACTCACATTTTGGAGTGTTCATCATATTCTAGGCACCATGCTAAGTGCTTTTGCTTTATTCATTCATATTAATGCCCACTCTATTAGGCAGCTTCTATGGTAGGCACAGGTGACCTAAGTCCTGCTGCTGGTGAGTGGCTCAGGCAGGATTTGAATCCAGACCGTTTGGTCCCAGAGCTGGTATTTGCTGGTGCCCCCTTAGCTGTCCTCATGCCACTGCCGAGGAGCGCCCTCCATGGCCTGTGCTCTGCCCCTGCACTTTGCTTGCCCACATTTGGAAGTGATCCAGTGGCCCCATGCCCAGCGAGGCCCTAGGGCTCTGCCCCGCACATACTGGGAGCTGGGAATTCTTCAACTTTCAGATTTTAGGAGTTCAACTGGAACGCACCATCTCCCAACACATACTTTTTGTATTATTTTATTATGGGCATTTTTCTTTACACTATGTTGACTCCATCCTCGCCCTACAGAAATCCCTCCTCAACTCTCTCGCCCCTGTTTCCTCCCCAGAGGTGATCACTCCTGATGGCTGGCCCTCCCTTCTCCTGGTCCACTTCCCGTGCATTTTCTGACCCATGTGGCTAGATATGCACACGCCTTTGCTCCCCTTCTCTTTTAAGAAACAGGATTAATGAATCTCTATTATTTCACAAATTGATTTTTTTTTTCCGCCCAACATATTTTAGAGGTTTCTTCACAGAAACCTCTCTGTCTCTCTCCCTCTTTCATGGTGAGAGTTACACGGCATTCCATATTGTGGCTTTACCGTGATTTATTCAACTCACTTGACCGGCACTTTCTCAGCAACACAGATCGTTTGAAAAAGTAAATTGCCCATGGTTACTGAGTGGCAACAAAATAAATAATAAAGTCTAAATGGGGAAGGTTGTCAAGGGCGGGGTGTTAATTAGGTTACAGGAAAAGAGGAGGGGGCTGGGCTGCCCCTCCCTGGCTGTAACCCAGAGCACCCCGTGCCCTCCCTACAGGTGGCTGCTCCGTTCAGGGTGTTTGTCTCCCGCTCCCTGTGCCCCCCTCAACCCTGCCCTTCCCTAATTTAGCATTTCTATCCAGGCCCTTCAAGCCCCCTGACCACATAACCCCAGTGTCTCTCTCCCCTGCCATTTGAGGGGAGTTCAGATTCAGGTTGCCTGAGTTCTTCTTGGCACCAAGGACAAGAGTTGGTTAAACCTTTTTTGGCTAAAAGTTAGTGTGTAGCAACTCAAATTCCACACCGGCATCGTACCCAGTTTTACTCAGTAAAACCCAAACACCCATTTTTGTTGAGACTTTGACAAGCCCTTGAAACCACCGAGGGTCCGGCTTGCCTCAGCACACGTCTGAAATATGTCAGGCAGGTGTTTCCAAAGAACTTATGCTACAGGAAAATATATCCTGATGTAATCTGACTAATTTGGCTTTTGCCTTACTTTCAAGAGAACTGGCTATTTGTAATGGAAACAGTTCTGGGGCCACTTCAGACAGGGCTTTGTAATGTGAGCTGGTAAAACCCTGCAGGTGCTGCGGGGGCCCCTGTTTTCATTTTAAGTCTCACATTTGTTTACTTTAATGTGTTTCTCTGGGAGAAAAAATGGGGGGGGGGACCCGGAAGGGGTTTAACAAGTCATTTTTCATTTCAAAAAAAGAGATGGTTTTGTACTAAGAAAATTAGCATGGAGCAGGCCTGCGGGAGCCCTGCAGGAGCCCTGCAGGCTACAGGAAGAACATGTGGCCTGGGAGGATATGTTTCTTGAGACTAATTCCCCAAAGACGCATGTTACAGTCCTAACATACCTGGGGCCCTTGGCAGAGGCATCAATTAGAGAAGTGGAAGCAGTGTTTTCCTTGCTAATTCTTAGCTACCGAATAGGGGTTACTGAAAGCTCCCTATTCCCCCTTGGAGTTACGCAGTTTTGAAAAATTGTAAAATTATGAATTCAACTTTGTTTCCAATCAAGAGAAGGGGAGGAAATGGTTTCCAGAATGCAAAGCCTATGCAGGGGGTGGAGAGAGCCCTCTCTCAGGTATTCCTGGGGCACCCACTGCTGGCCCACAGTGCTGGCCCTGCCGGGGGGAAGGGTGTCCTCCAGCGGGAGGTGGACGACGAACAGTAGGGCTAGGGGTGTCAGACGCAGCTGCTGCAGTGAGGGGATTCCAGCTAGAAAGGAGAGGAGGGAAATGAGATGGGTCCTATCTATTCCCCAAGGTTTATTTCATGCAGGTTTGTGGGGAGTGGGTAGCTGTCATTAACACAGAAATATGTGATGTATTTGTCACCCAGGGCTCTCCTGTGCACCAAGTGCCAATTCCCTGCCTGTGATGTGAAAGTCGAGCAGGGTGGCGAACCTGTGACCTTGGGGCCATATGTGGCCTTCTGGATCCTCGAGTGTGGCCTTTTGACTGAACCCAAATTTTACAGAACAAATCCTTCTAATAAACTCTGGGGTTTGTTCCACCATGTGCCAGTTCCTGGGTGAATATTGTCGTGTGTCCCTCTCCCTCCGGGTTCTCGTGTTTGCATGAGGTCCCTCAGGAGTGGCTTATGTTGGTCTGTGCAGAAAGCTCAACCCCTTCACCAGTTTTCACAGGAAAATCTGCCCCCAAGCCTGTCATGAGTTTGGGGCAGTTATTGATGACTGGGGAGGGGATAGGAGGCAGTTGCATATAAACCATGTGCCCCCTGCCACCTCGCCTGTCTATCTGAACTTCTCTTTCCTTCTCCAGCCTTCTTCCCTCACTGGAAATTTCTCCTCTTCTCCCCCTACCAGACAGTCCCATCTCTTCGCATGCCATGGGGGTCTCACTTCCCCCAACAAATACATTTTCTTTGCAAGGGAGGATTCTGGTGAATAAAATGATCAGTTCATACGTTATTGTGCCCATATGTGTGTTACAGAGCACTGAAATACATAGTGGCATTATATAAACCCATGGCATCATACGTGGTCACAGCCAAGTCACATAGACGAAGCCTTGGAGCTGGGCACTGTGGCTCATGCTTGGAATCCTAGCACTGTGGGAGGTGGAAGCAGGTAGATTGCTTGTGCTCAGGAGTTCGAGACCAGCCTGAGCAAGAGTGAGACCCTGTCTCTCCTAAAAATAGAAAAACCAGCCAGGCATTGTGACGCATGCCTGTAGTCCCCCACCTACTCAGGAGGCTGAGGCAAGAGGATTACTCAAGCCCAAGAGTTTGAGGTTGCTGTGAGCTATGATGCCATGCCACCTTACCCAGGGTGACAGAGTAAGACTCTGGCTCAAAAAAAAGAAGAAGAAAAAGTCTTAGAGAACTGCTAGTCTCACCTTTTCTTTTACAGGTTAGGAAACAGATGCCCAGAGAAGGAAACAGACTTGCTAAGGTCACCGTGGACTAAGACCACGCCTCCCTGCCTCCTGCCTCCTGCCCGAGTGCTCTCTGTTCCAGGCCAAGTTCTTCAGGCATCCTTCCCATTTCTTTACAGACTATTTTCAGGGAGGAGTCAAGCACCAAGCAGGCACTTTCTGTGATTAAGACATACTGTTTCTCCCTTCCTCATCTCAAATTTGTCCCTTACTGACCTTTCCCGTGGCCTGGGCCAGGGTGGGGAGTGGGGAATGGAGAGAGAGAGAGAGAGAGAGAGAGAGAGAGAGAGAGAGAGAGATTTGATCTGAAGCAATTGTCGCTGTCTTGTTGGATAACATCATGTTAAGATAAAGCTAAGCAATGTCTTTTGAAGATGATTATGTTCAGTATTTGGGAGGGTTAATTGGGAACACCCCTCTTACACACTGCTGGTGGGAATTAGTACAATTCTACTTAAAAGTAATTTGTCAATATGTATCATGAAGTTTAATAATATTCTTATGCTGTATTTTGCTAAACTTTTAAACTGATGTTCAATAGGACACAGTGACATGTATGGACCTTAAATGAAGAGATCAGTGAATTTTCACAAAGCGATCATACCTATGCACTCATGATCCAGGTCAAGATGTAGAATATTACCAATACCCCAAGAGCCTCTACTGTACTCTTTTGTGGTCATTACCCCCCGAAAGTAACCAACATCCTGACTTGTATCATTATAGAATGATTTTTGCCTCATTTTGAGTTTCATATGAATGTATCATACAGTATGTACTCTTTATTTATTTATTTTTATTTTTTGAGAGAGATGCTCCCACTCTGGCTAGAGTGCCATGGTGTCGACCTAGCTCACAGCAACCTCAAACTTCTGTTTTCAAGTAATCTTCCTACCTCAGCCTCCCAAGTAGCTGGGACTATAGACATCTCCCCAATGTCCAGCTAATTTTTTTTTTTTTTTTAGTAGAAATGGAGTCTCACTGTTGCTCAGGCTGGTCTCATTCGTCCCATTGTATGTATCTGTAGTTTATTCTTTCTAAAAAATGTATGAGTTGTGTTCTACTGTATGAATATACCACAATTTATTTATAGATATTTGAATTGTTTCCAGTAACTGTTTTATATGAATAAGACTGTTATGAACATTTCTGTCCAAGTTTTTTTTTTTTTTTTGTAGCCATTAGTTCTCTTTTCTCTTGGATAAATACTTAGGAGCAGAATTACTAGGACATACTCTAGGTGTGTATTTATAATAAGCTGCCAAGCTGATTTCCAAAGCAGCCGTACAATTTTGCAATCCCACCAGATTTTCAGGGCTCCCCCTTCCTTGCCAATGTGTGGTGTCACTATAGTATCTCACTGGGATTTTATAATCTCTGTGTCCCTGTTGAACAATGATGCTGAGCATGTTTCTCAAGCTTATTGTCCATTTTATTATCTTCTTTTTGAAGTTTCTTTTCAAACTTACGGCCCATTTTAAAAAAATGAGTGGTTAACCTTTTTCTTATTGATTTGTAGACGTTCTTTGTATAGTCTGGCTATAAGTCTTTTGTCAGATACACAAGTATGTATTGTGAATAGTTTCTCCCAGTCTATAGCTTGCTTGTCATTTTCCTCATGTGTTTGTAAATATTAGTGAATAGTTCTTTGAAGAAAAGGACCCCGTAATGCCTGAAGGTGTCGGGCAGGACGTGGTAAAAATGCCTATGACATACTGTTGAGTTTAAAAAGGAGGTCACAAAACCGTGCATGCAGTTATGAGTTTAACTATTTTAAAACATGCATAAAAAGAAAATTTGAGGGAAATGCAAAAACATAGCTTTGGCTGATCATGCTCTCTTGCTGCAATGCTGTGCAGCCATCACCACTAATTCCAGAGTATTTTCATCATCCTTATCACCCCAAACAGAAACCCTGTCCCCAATAAGCAGTCTCTCTAGTTCCGCCTCCCAACAGCCTCCACCAACCACTAATCTGCTTTCTGTTTATATTCTCTTCCTATTTTAAAAATATATATTTTTCTATTCCATTTTTTCCTGGATTTTTGCTAACGAGGATATGTTTCAATATGCAAAATAAAGGAGAAACCACGAGCAACAATGACTGTCAGGGGACAACTCAGTCATGCAGTATTGAGCGCTGAGCTCTACGCCAGCGGGAGTGAGGTGGCAGAATACATTTCTGTGACCACAGCTCGTGTGTATTCAGCGCTGATGGCAGCTGCTGGATTCCTCTGGCACGTGTCTCACACCCACCCTTGCAGGCGGGTTCTGACATCATGCCGTCATGCTCCGTATTATACGGGATGTGCGGGGAGTCACTTTCCACTCCAGGGAAGGGGAGTTTTGCTTGACTGCCCCACCATTCAGGGAACTCCATAAGGGTGGATATCATGTTGGTTGCAGTCTCCAAAATATTGCTACTGCCCAACATGACCCCGATCATCCTTGTGATCATTAAGAGTTGTCGAGCGAATGAATGCGTGTGTGCAAGAAAAGTTCTCCTGCCAGAGTTCTCAAGTGGTGCCTTGATTTCTCTTCCTCTTCCTTGTTTTGTTGAGCTCCTGTCTAGAACATAACTGGCCACGTCCAAGGAACGACTTGGCTGATGCTCTAGAGCAGTGGTTCTCAACCTGTGGGTTGTGACCCCTTTGGGGGTTGAACAACCCTTTCACAGGGGTCACCTAAATACATCCTGCATATCAGATACATTACAATTCATTACAGTAGCAAAATTACAGTTATGAAGTAGCAACGAAAATAATTTTAGGGTTGGGGGTCACCACAACATGAGGAGCTGTATTAAAGGGTCACGGCATGAGGAAGGTTGAGAACCACTGCTCTAGAGTGAAAGGAATCAGATGGGTCTGTAAGTGTAGCCTTGGAGTCAAGGGCAGGCTGGGAGGAAGTACAAGCTCAGGGACTGAGTCTAGAGCTGTGAGAAAATATCTCAATGGTAAATTCATTAGGTCCCTCATGGCTTTCATGGCCAGGGTAGGAGGAGAGAAGTAATAACGAGTGACATTTATATAGTGTGTTATAGTTTACACGACTCTTGCATGTACATTACCTCATGTAATCCGGAAGTCGCACCGAGTGGGGTTTGAGCATGTGGCCCTGGAGTTTGCCTGTCTGAGTTTGTGTCCCAACTCCACTTTCAGAGGGTAGGACGCTGGAATATTTAGGTACCCTGTCTCCCAGTTTCCTTATGTGTATAGTGAAGGCAGTGACAGTAACAGTCTTGTAGATGTGCAGTGAGGATTAAATAAGGTCATGCCCGTAAAGCATTTAGAATAGCACCTGGAGCATAGTAAACACTAAATAAAATGTGACTCTTATTACTTAATCTGCTCAGTAGGCCCGAGAGATGTGTAGACATACCTCCTTTTATGGGTGAGCAGAATAGGCTCAGGGACCTGCCTGAGGTCACATGGTGGTGAAGTGGAGGGGTGAGGGGCAGAGCCGGGACCAGGCCCATTGGACCCCACAGCCCAGTCCTTTCAGCTCTTTCATGCCACCATCTCTGATGTGGACTTTGTCTAGACTCCCAGGCAAGAGAAATCAGGCCTGCTGTAGCAGGTCCCCACACATGAGGGTGTGACAGAAGGTCATATGCTTAGATGAGGTAGTGTCACAAAGAGAGCATGCATACGCTACCAGAGAATGATGGAATTGTAAAGATTTGTTATTATTGATCATTTAGCAAAGTAATTCAAATTTTCTCTTACCCATTTCCCCCATTTCTGGTAGCAGCCAGTTTCCCTAGGGACTCTGTCCCTGGCTAGAGGGATGGGCCTGTGACACAGGTCTAGCCAGGCACAGCCTGTGTCCTCTCTGCCACGAGGATTAGCTCAGGAGTGGGTTTGTGATATAATCTGAGAGAGCCATAGGCTTGATTGCAGGACTTTTGTCACAGCTATGGGATAGAAGCATTTTCTCTCTTCTTGGGAGGCTCAGAGGATGTGACAGGAGAGCTTGGTGCTCCTACAGCCATCTTCTCCCCACAGTGGGGACATGCCTGAGAATGGGCCAGCCCAGAGACAAGCTGAGTTGTGAGATGGAGAGAGTGTGACAAAGTCCATGTCCCATGAATTTAACTGAGCCTGGGAACTTGATCTGCCCAGCCTTTTCCGTTATGCTGCCTTGTCATAAGCACCTGCTAGTTCTCAGGCACTCTGCCTTATAGTCATTACACCCCCTTAACCCCCCAGCAGCTGCTCAGAGGAGGTGGTAGGTCCCTACAAAGCAGAGGAGGAAACTGAGGCAAGAAGTGGTTTGGCCAAAACCCACCGGCAACTCCAGTGACCACAGGCCCTTTCTGCTAAGGGCACAGCAACTTTACTGAGAAGGCCAGTGTCAGCGTCTGAATGAAGCTCTTTCTTCTGCCTTTCCCTGCCTTCAGGCAAGGACGCATTCCCTCATGGAAATGTCACAACAGAAAGGATTTGGGTGCCCCAGGAAAGACGTCTTCCTCTGTTCTATTACCATCACCCTCAATTGTCTCCTGACAGCCAGATTGGAGCCAAATTGGATTTAGTGCATTTCACAATTTTACTGAACAAATCTGTAGATTAAGGGAACAAATTAAATCCACATTTTTATTTGACACCATCAAAAACATGGCATGCAGAGAGGAAATGGATATTTCTGATTTTGGAATAGATTCAATGGAGCCCAAATCCTTGTTAATCAGAGCTGTTTGTTTGTTTGTTTGTTTTTTCCCCAGCTTGATTCTCACAAAGGCCTTTGGAAAGCCTGGCCTCAGATCCTTCTCTGAGAGGTGGGATCTGGTCCGTAGGTTGAGGCTGGGCCATAGCATTCATACCTGACATGTGACACTTCTCTGCCCCATACCCTTTCATTCATCTCTCATCACTTTCCCCTTGGCCATAGTCTGTTTTAAGTTCCAGAAATTTTGCATAACAAAATTGCAAAATCTGTTATTGTAACAGATTTTCATGTTAGTGCCAAATCAAGTGCCCTATCCTGTCCCTGAACTCTTAGGCCAATAAATATTTATATAGCTCATTGACAATTAATTAGGTGCCTTTGGCACTTCATCCAATGGCTTGTAAATCAATATAGTTATTCATTCCATTTCTCCCATCTTTGTTTCCTGGCTTCCCAGTCGAAAGACAAGCTGTTAGTGGGCAGGGAAGGCGATTCTACTTCTTCATATATGTGTCCCCTTCATGTAGTAGCATGCAATGAATATTTATGACTGTATAAATTCAACTGGTATTTGATTACTTAACAATAAAGTGGGAACTTTTCCAGAGAGAAAAAACATTATCTTGGCTAAGCTTAATGAAGGGGAGGCTGTGAAGAGCACTGATTTAGTGTGAGGGCTCTGATGCCAGACAGCTTTGAACCCCAGCTTCTCACTTAACGATGACATACCCTTCCCCTGCCTCAGTTTCCACCTCATAAACTGGAAATAACAATAGTGCTTGACTAAACCCCTAAATCAGTGCTGGAACATGGGCAGCATCTTCTAAATTGCCAGCTATCATAATGTTATTATTCCTTCCTAATAAATTTTATGTTCTTAAGAAATATACGTGGTTGATACATAAGTACCCTTTACCTCATTCAATTTTTGTCTGGAGAATCAGATTCTTATCTTTAAAACATGAAATGTCTGAACAATTGTGTTTTTTTTCCCTCTCATTATGCAAGGTAAAGGAAGGAAAAAAAAAAGCTGATCAAAAACAATGAAACAAACAAACAAAAGAAAAGTCCATAATAAACTAGTGTCAGCCAAATAGAAGAACCCAAGGGAGCATGTGGAACATTGCCCAATATATCTACACAGTAAAAGGGAGGTAGAGGAAAAACCATCAATTAAAATTAATACGTTTTTAATTATCTCTGATGCTGACCTCATCTACCAGGTACCTGAAACAAAGAAAAGTAATGTGGATAATTGGGTATCATTCACAACTAGACACTTTCCCTTTAACAATTCCAAAACTGTCTCTTCTTTTGTACCCTCATGTGCTACCTGACATCATGGCTCATGTTTCCTCTCTGCTGAAAAGAGAAGAAGGCCTGGCAAGTAGCTGTCTAGACCCAGCTCCCTCAGCCAGGTTGATGATTCGTAGTACTTTCCAACCATATCCTGATTTTCTGTACTTCTTGCCAGCTCCAAGCCAGGTCTCCACCCCAGGCCTCCATTTCTCATCTGGAAAACTGAAGTGGCTTGCTAAGTGGTCTTCTTGTTTGTTGTCCTCTGAAATTACCTTGTCTTGACTTTTCCACTTGTTTTTTAATTTGTTTCTCCCATTAGCCTATAAATATGTTATCCACTAGGGGCTGGCACATGCATGGCCCAACAAATATTTTTTGATTGAATGGAAAGAGCTATGAATAGTGGCTTTCTCAAGCAAAAGACATTTTCTTGTCCAGAGGGAAATCTACTTTGTCCATATGAAAGTGAGCTCCTTAATATGTCTACTGGGTAACATTTTGCTAACTTCTTTCAAATTATAGCAGACTTCAAAGTCTTAAAAGGTAGTCATGTGCTTCCTTTTCAGTATGTAATTTGTATTTTTCACACCCAGAAATGGAAGGCACAGAGTAAAATATTCCCCAGTTATGATTGTGGCTAATGTTGTGATTTTGAGGCAGCAGGCTGATGCACTTACTGTGATGACTCTGGTGTTCAAGCACCTCCCACCTCATTCACAGCAACTGTTTTCAGCTATCTCCCTTCACACTGGCCCTACATCATGTCTGGGATCTGCCACACTCCTGAGGACCTTGGGTGATGTAAGTCAGGTCCTCACATCACATACTTTTATCCTTTTGTAAACAAAAGCTTATGTAACTGCAACCCTATATGGTAATATGTAACTATAAATGCAAGGAAATATCCATCAGATCTTTCCATAGAATGCTTGCTGAAATAAGTGCTAACAAAAAACTAAGATTCTGGATCCCAAACTCTGCTGAATGTTCAAAGTAGAAAATTTGGATTATAATTTGCAAAGACTTTTTCCATTCCCAATGGCAATTGATTAATTCCTCCTGACAAAAAATTTGCTGTGCTATCCCCATTAGTCAGATAGCCTCTGAGATTACTTTAATTGGAACCCTCATGACTTTCCAAACATTTGAGGTAGTTATAGTAATTGGCACATATGTGATAACTTCATTGAAGTAGAAAACAAAAAAAGTCCTAGAAAGGGGAGAATAAATAACCGCAAACAATGAAACAGATACAATTCCAATAAGGAACAATTAAACTCCTAGTTTCCTGGAGGTAAAAGGAAAAAGAGAAAATCACAATGATAATAATTATCATTGTTTAATCGAAACAAATAAAAGAAAGGGTATTTCTCTTGGAATTACTTAAAAAAATTAAGCCCCTCATAATTTAATCATGGTAATCATTTTATTTTTGCTTGTACACACTATATTCCATTCCTTTCTGCAAACAAAATGTAGATAATTTTATCTTTCAGAAATATTTGGATAGGCAAAACATTAACATAGTTTGAAAACAAAAGAGTATGAAAAGTGTATGGTGAAAAGTTTCCCTGCCATCCTTGTCACATATCTGCCCAGTTTCA
Organism: Perodicticus potto; assembly: GCA_963574655.1. Taxonomy (NCBI): domain Eukaryota; kingdom Metazoa; phylum Chordata; class Mammalia; order Primates; family Lorisidae; genus Perodicticus; species Perodicticus potto. The sequence continues at coordinate 5,593 of CAUYRH010024596.1, read as the reverse complement.
AATCCCCTCACCCCCAAGTTTGTATCCTTCTAGAATTTTTAGGCACATTTAATAATATCATCATCATCAACAATAGCAAAATACATATTTTTAATCTCTGCCCCCTTTTGAGCATCTTGATTTTTTTTTTCATTTAACAACATAATTTGCAGGCTTTTTCATATCAGTACAAGGAGAGTGTCTTAGTCCATTCAGTCAATTATAACAAAATATCTTAATACTGGGTCATTTGTAAACAATGGGAATTTATTGCTCACAGCTCTGGAGGCTGGAAAGTCCAAGATCAAAGCACCAGCACATTTGACATCTGGTTAGGGCCCTTTTCTCATAGATGGTACCTTCTAGCTTTGTCACATGGTGGAAGGGTCAATCAGTCTCTCTTAAGCACCTTTTATAATGGCACAAATCCTATTAATGAGGGCGGAGTCCTCATGACCTAATCACCTCTTAAATGTTCCGCCTCTTAACATTATCACATTGGGTGTTAGGTTCCCACATATGAATTTATGGGGGACACCAACCTTCAGACCATGCCAGTAAGGCTCCTCATTCTCTTTTATAGCTACTCGGCAGCTCATTATCTGGATGTGTCATAACCTATTTAACTAGGGTCCTACTGGTATCCTTTGGGTTATTTCTTTCTTTCTTTCTTTTTTTTTTTTTGTTATTATAAGTGAAGTTAGGGTGATTAATTTTATACATATGCAAGTATAGCTAGCTGTGGGACAAATTCCTCAAAGCAGATTGCCGAGTCAAACAGCAAATGCATTTGTCTGTTAGATAGCTCTTGTCCAATTGCCCTGCACAGGGATTTTAGTACCTTATGCTTCTACCAGCAGAGCCAGAGGGTCGAGTGCCACATAATATCTGTGTGCTCAGCCAGAACTAAGTATCCTACTGCAGCATCCCAGGGAGGAAGGAAGAGGGATGTGAGAGAGGAAGAATTGTTTCTCAGGTCCCTCTGACGTGCCAGGCACGCTGTATACACACTCTAGATACACTCTGTGACTGAGGATAACCGTGGGGTTTTTGAACTTTCCAGATGAGGAAACCAAATCTCAGAGAAGTTAAGATTTACACAATGTCTCAAGTAAGTAGAAGAGAAGAATCTGGGACCCACAGCTGGCTCTGAAGCCAGCTTGCTTCCAGTGTTCCACTCTCATGGGGGGAGGGAGGACATCTCGGCAGGGCTCTGGTGTCCTCCTAAGGCTGTTTTTATTAGCATTCACGAATGCAAACAGCAGATTTTGTTTCCCAACTACTTTATTTTCTTGCCCTGCCTTGAACGTCAAGCGTCAGAGCTCAGCCCTGCTTGGAGGAGCCCCCTGGAAAGCCTCCCTGCCCAGGCCCTAGCCCTGCCCTTCACATGTGGCTCTTGTGGGCACAGCAGGTCTCTTCTGGGTAGGACTGTGACTCTCCCAGAAGAGCATCCAGCCACAATTCCAGGTCTCGCACTAGCTGCTCCAGCTCTCGCACCTCCTTCTCTAACTTCTCCAAGAAGACATGCAAATTCTCCTTCAGCCAGGTTCTGATGACCCTTATTGGCTCTTCTGAGGTTTCACTGGTCTGATATTCAAGTCCCTGAAAGGCAGATACCAAAGCTGCATCTTGAGCTTCCTGGGCCTTTGCACATGCTATTTGTTCTGCTTACAGAACCTATCTCCTCCTGTTCCACCTGGTTAGTTCCTACTTATCCTTCAGGATCCAGCCTGCCTCTGGGGAACCTTCCCAGATTGCCTCATCTCAGTCATCCCCTCAGTACTTTGCTTAATATGTTACCTGAGAAATCACAGGATTCTGGTAACAGTTACACTCTCTGATCCTTTCTGACATCTCCCAGCTTCTTCCTGAAATGTACACAAAAGTCATCTCTTAAGGGTAAATGAGTGGTAACTGAAATAAACATGGTTGGTCATGCCAGTGGGATGAAGGGGGGAGCTAGGAGAAGGAAGCTTGTGGAGGTCCCCTTAGCATGAAACCATCTCCAGAATACTCCACTAGACTCTATGTGGACCCATTGTCTCCTTTTTCAGAATCCAGAATGCTCACCTGTTATTCCTGTGCCCAAGTACAGCACCAAGACGAGCAAGGCCAACAGCGTCTGGGAAGAGGAGGGGGAAGGGGAACATGAGGGTGAATCTCTCCAGGCCCTCCTGCTTCCCTCTCAGAGGGCCAGACATGGGGCACTGTAAGACAGTTTTTAGAGATTTTTTTTTTCTTTCTAATTTTCAGAGTCACCCATGCTTACTATAAACATGCAGAAATAGATAACTTGGCAACTTACTGACATTACTTTCTCCCTTCTGAGAGGGAAGGTCCACCTCTTTTCTCATTCTTTGCCTCATTAAAAGTTTTTTCATTTTAATTGCTCTTTAAAAGGGATCAACTTTATTGTGGTATAAATTACTTGCAACACAATGCACACATTTAAAATGTGAGGTTGGTGACTTTTGACAAGTGTCTCTACCTGTGGACTGTCACCCCAATCAAGACTTAGAACACTTTCAAGTATTTTAGAAAGTTCCTTCATGTCCTTTTGCAGTTAATTCCCTCCTCACCCCCACTGTGCCAGAATCATGAAATCGTGAATCAATCTGCTTTCTGTCACTATGGAATAGTTTTTCCTGTTCCATAACTTCATATAAATGGAATGGCATGGTATAAATGCTTTTGTGTTTCGTGTTTTTTTTTTGCTTAAGGTAAAGTTTCTGAGATGCCTCCACATCTTTGTGTGTTCAGTTCTATTGATAAGTTATTTATACTACATATTATATTAGTGTTTCATTGATGAATACTTATAGTGTATAAAAATAGCACAGTTAATCTCATCTGTTGATGGACTTTTATGTTGTTTCCAATTTGGGATTATTATGAATAAAAGTCTATGAACACTCATGTACACACCTTTGAGTGGACATATATTCTTATTTCTCTTAGGTTAGTATCCAGATTTGCAAACAATGGGTCCTATGATAAGTGTATATTTAATTTTATAAGAACCACCAAGCTGTTTTCCAAATATTTGTACCATTTTACATTCTTGCCAGCAAGTCACAAGGAGTTCTAGTTGCTCCACTTGCTTGTCAACACTTGGTATAGTCAATCTTAATTTTAGGCATTCTAGTGCTAGTGATATTTCCATTTAGTATTTATATCCATTTCCCCAATGATTTGTGATGTTGAACATTATGTTATTTGCTTATTGACCACCATAATTCATGTATAATGTTTGTGGGGTCTCCCTTTGAGTCTTCTGCTCATTTTTTATTGAACTGTCATCTTCTTATTAAGCTGTAGTAGTTTTTTTCTCCCTGTATTCTAGATACAAGTCCTCTGACAGATATTTGTACTGCATTTTCTTCAAGTCTGTGGCTTATCTTTTCATTTCCTTACCAGTATCCTTTGAAAATTAAAAGGTTTTAGTTTTGATTAAGTTCATTTCATCAAAGTTTTCTTTTTGTAGTGGTACTTTTTGTGTGCAGTCTAGAAAAATTTACCTACTTTGAGGTTGTGAGTATTTTGAACTGTTTTCTTTAGACATTTTATTGTTTGTTCTTTTACATTGAGGAGTATGATCCATTTTGAATTCATTTTTGTACATGATGAAGTAGGGATTGAGATTTTTTCATATGGGTGTCCACTTGTTCTAGAATTGTTTGTTTAAAAAGATTAATTTTTTCCTCATTGCATTACATTGGTGTCTTTGTAAAAAATAAATACACCATGTATTTTTTTTTTTTTTTTTTTGTAGAGACAGAGTCTCACTTTATCGCCCTTGGTAGAGTGCTGTGGCATCACACAGCTCACAGCAACCTCCAACTCCTGGGCTTAGGCGATTCTCTTGCCTCAGCCTCCTCAGTAGCTGGGACTACAGGCACCCTCCACAATGCCCGACTATTTTTCTGTTTTGCAGTTCGGCTGAGGTCGGGTTTGAACCCATCACCTTCGGTATATGGGGCTGGTACCCTACTTGATGAGCCACAGGCGCCTCCCAAATACACCATGTATTATGTGGGTCTGTTACTGGATCCTATTCTGTTTCATTGATCTATGTATCTATCTTTACATCAACACTAAATCTGTATTACTCTGTTAGAAATGTAATAACAGAATATCACAAATTGGGTGTCTTAAACAACAGAAATTTATTTTCTCACAGTTTGGGAGCCTGAAAAATCCAACATCAAGGTGCTGGCAGATTTGTTTCTAGTGAGGTCTCTCTCCTTGGCTTGCAGGTGGTGCCTTCTCTTTGTATCCTCACCTGGCCTTTCCTCTGTGCTTGCAAATCCTTGGTGTTTCTTCTGTTCTTATAAGAACATCAGTCCTATGGGATTAGGGTCCTAGTCTTATGACCTCATTTTACCGTAATTACCTCCTTTCAGGTCTGATATCCAAATATAGTCACTTTGAAAATTAAGGCTTTAGGGCAGCACCTGTGGCTTAAATGAGTAAGGCGCTGGCCCCATATTCCAGAGGTGGGGGGTTCAAACCCAGCCCCAGCCAAAAACTGCAAAAAAAAAGAAAAAAAAGAAAAGAAAATTAGGGCTTTAATATATGAATGTTGGGGAACATAATTCTGTCCATAATGACTTCATTGTCACCATTCTGTTTCATTGATTTATATATCTGGCCTTACATAATACCACATCAACTAGGTTAATGACTTGAGATCAGATAGTGTAAAATTTTCAGCTTTGTTCTTTTTCAAATTTGTTTTGGCTATTCTACATCTCTTGCATTTTCATGTACATTTTAGAATCATCTTTCTCTGTTTCTATAATAAAACCTACTGGGATTTTGATTGATATTATGTTGAATGTATAGTCCAATGGGTAAGAATAATGTCTTAAACGTACTGTCTTATAATCCATGAACATTGTATATCTCTTCATTAGTTTCTTCATTAATTTATATAAATAATGTTTTGTAGTTTTCAAATATAGAGAACTTGCACATCTTTGTAAAGTGTTGTATGGTTTTTGGTGATATTAAAAATAATATTTAAAAATTTTAATTTCCTATTTGTGGATAGTCCATAGAAATACAATTGAGTTTTTATCTTGTGACTTAATTAATTTAATAGTTTTTTTGGTAGAGTTTAGGATTTTACATATAGAAAATTGGGTTGTCAGTGGCAGTGCCTGTGGCTCAAAGGAGTAGGGAGCCAGGCCCATATGCCGGAGGTGGTGGGTTCAAACTCAGCCCCGGCCAAAAACTGCAAAAAAAAAAAAAAAAAAAAAACAAGATTTAGCCTCGGCTTGGTGCCTGTGGCTCAGCAGGCTAAGGCGCCAGCCTCGTATACTTGAGCTGGTGGGTTCAAATCCAGCCCGGGCCCGCCAAACAACAATGACAGCTGCAACCAAAAAATGGCTGGGCATTGTGGCGGGCTCCTGGACAGCTGCAACCAAAAAATGGCTGGGCATTGTGGCAGGCGCCTGTAGTCCCAGCTACTTGGGAGGCAGAGGCAGGAGACTCGCTTGAGCCCAGGAATTGGAGGTTGCTGTGAGCTGTGATGCCATGGCACTATATCTAGGGTGACAGCTTGAGGCTCTGTCTCAAAAAAAAAAAAAAAAAAAAGATTTAGGTTCTCCAC
>CAUYRH010024595.1:0-18434 GCA_963574655.1 Perodicticus potto | reverse complement strand
TGTCTGGAAAATTCTCTTTCATAATCCATAAAGAAGAGACTCTGTGTCTTGTGATGCCACTTCATCATTTTCAGGTATCCCTATAAGGCGAATGTTGGTTTTCTTCGAGTTATCCCAGAGTTGTGTGAGAGAATGATCTGTTTTTGCCTTCCATTTCTCTACCTCTTGGTTGGTTTGGGAGCATTCGACACCTTTGTCTTCCATGTCAGAAATCCTTTCTTCTGCTTGCTCCATTCTTTTGGTGAGAGATTCTACTTTGTTTCTCAGATCTTTGAGGGCTGCAACTTCTTGTCTCAATGTGTCAAAGTCTTTGGTCATTTGGTCTTTGAATTCCTTGACTTCTTGTGGGTGCATTTTTGAAATGCACCCTGAATTTCTAAATCCAACTTTTTCTCTATTTTATTAATCTTGTTTGCAATCCAAATTCTGAATTCGATTTCTCTCATCTCAGCCATCTGCTTATGCATAGGATCCTCACTTGTGTCCTCCAAATTATTCCTTTGAGGGGGTTGACCTACTCTGGTTGTTCATGTTTCCAGAGCTTTTCTGTTGATTCCACCCCATGATTAATTTTATACCGTTTGGCTGGATGAGTAGATAAGGACAATTTGGGCTGGGAGTTCTAGGAGTAGTGATTGACCAGTCCTTTGTTGAAAGCTGGGACTGGTGTCTGTACCTTTCCCCCCTAGAGCTTTGCCAAGGACCCATAGAGTGCTACTGCTTGCAAAACTGGGGACCTTCATGGTGTGGTGGGGTTAAGTGGCTCTGTCTTATTTTTAGCTGGTCTTTGTCTTACCCTAGAGAATCTGTTACTCTGGATTGAAATCTGAGCTGTGAAGAAATATCAGCAGTTAAGTCACCACACCCTCCACAGGCAACAATTGGAAAAGCAAAATCAAACCTTCCCAGTACCACACACCCAGGGTACCACTTTGGAAAGTCCTCGGGTGATTGGCCCAGTTGAAGAGGTCCCAATCAATTTTCCTAGCCAGTACCAATCTCAAATGGAAGAGTTAAAAAGTCTCTGGCAACTAGATAGCAGGGATCTGCTGGAAGCTCTAGTATAATTTACTCCGGTGCTCTGTGAGCTCAGGAGGGCGCCCCCACCCCCAGGAAGTAGATTAGTCTGGGAAGGTTGATGCCTCCTTCTCCACCTTGCCCCTCTGTCACACCCAGTTGGTGGTAACAGTTGTGATCCAGTTTCCTCCAATGAGCAGATGCTCCAGAGGTTTGCGTCTGCCTGAGTCACATTGAGGTCTGTGGTTCCTCAACCAGTCTGCTACTCCCTGTCACTGTTTGGCAGGGAGAAGTGAGGCCTGACAACCTGGGTACTTGATAGTGGCTGGGGCCCTGTCACTGTTTGGCAGGGGGAGATGAGGCCTGACAACCTGGGTACTTGATAGGGGCTGGGGCGATTTACTCAGTTCCAGCCCTGTCCCTGATTGATGTTGCTACTGGAACAGAACAAGTTCACAGAATTTATTTCTGACAAGGCTATTTTCCCTGATCAGACTGGGGCTGCAAATAGGTCTGACTCAGTCTGTGAGTTCTAGCCCTTTTCTCAGCTTTCATCCCCTGAGGGCCAGGTTAGTCTGAAGGTAAGCAAAGTGCCTCTGCGAGTATTCTAATCCCTGCACTCTGCCCCGGCCAGTACAGCCTCAGGCATGTCCTTCACGTGCCTTGGTTACCCGTCTGCTCTGCCGGTGGCTACCACCAGAGAAGCTGCCAGCTTCCCCTGGCCACCCAGAATACTGGGAGTGTCTCCTCAAAACATCCCCAGGGGTGTGAGCTCTCCTGCTATTGTTCCCACAGCTGGTTGCTGTTTTGTGCCTCAGGAGACCTTCTTTCCAGCCAGGTCTCCTCTTGGCTCACTCCCCTCTCACCACTCCCAAGCCGGAAAATCAGCACAGATCAGCAACAGTCCATGCCCCGTCCACACTCCTCAAGAAAATCTCCAAGAATCTGGGTTCTGTGGGGGACAGGCCTCCAGACCTCGGGGTGAGAGTGGAGTGGAATACCAGGAACTCCAACTTGCAGGTAGAGAGTATATATAGTTTTGTGCCTGGTGGGAGAGTGCCGCAGCACCCTAGTAGGGGAAGGAAGTCTGGTTTTTAGAGGTCTCTCCCATGGGGTATAGTGGGAGGACATCTGAACTCTGCTCGCTTGTTTGTATGGAGGTATGGAGTATACTGAGAGCCTCCCTCATGGGGAAGGGGACTCCCATCCACTTGGTGATGTGCTCTGTACCTTTTTGTTTGTGTCTTCTTGGTCTCAGGTCGCCCCAGCAGGGTTGATGTGTGTTCTTCGACCTTTTCTTTTGGCTCAGATTTAAACCATCGGCTTTCTTGCTGAGTTTCTGTCCTTTAACTCTCCTTCTGGATGGGAACCTCTGCGGAAAGCTGGCTACAGATCGCCATCTTGGCTCCTCTCCCCACAAAACATGTTTTAATGACTTAAAGAAGATTATGCTCATACTTAGAATATTTTCTTATCACAATGGAATAGAACTAGAAATCAATAGCAGAAGGAAAACTGGAAAATTCATGAACAAGTGTAAATTAAATAACAGTCTTGAACAATCAATAGGACAGATAAGAAATCAAAAAGGAAGCTAGAAAATATTCAAGACAAATAAAAATGGAAACACCAAGACTTAGTGGATATGGCAAAAATAATACTAAGAGGAAAGGGTGATCAAAAAGATCACGGCTACATGTGAAATTTAGTAGGTGTAGAATATAAATGTCTTAACACAATAACTAAGAAAATGCCATGAAAGCTATGTTAACCAGTTTGATGAAAACATTTCAAATTGTACATAAAACCAGCACATTGTACCCTATGATTGCATTAATGTATACAGCTATGATTTAATAAAAAATAAAAAATAAAAAATAAATCATGAGAGCTACAGAGAAGACAAAGACATATTTTATTTTTGAGCAAAAGACAATCTAGATTAGGCTGACACTGGGGAAGACAAAAGCACATGCTCCCTGGAAAATGGGGAGAAGCTAGGTTTTATCTCGTACAGAATTTGTTCAACATGTATATTCACCAAGGGTGGGAAGACTTGTGAATATGTATGAGGGTGAGCAAACATGTAACACGCAGGCCATGTTCATTTTGAGGTGGAATTTTGACATAAAAATGAGGTAGAATTTGACTCTTCGCATCATGAGATCTATTATGGACAGAAGAAAACTTTGTATGCAGACTGCAGAAGCCCTCTCAGTCCAGTCTGTGTCTGTGGTGTTTTATCAGAAAAAAGTTACAGAAATCAGTCTTTTGTCAAATCAAAGCTGCAGCTGTGGCTTCCAGGATGGAGGTGAAATATGTTGGTCACAAAGAGACTAGTGCTACATGATTTTCACTTATGATGCATCTACAGCCTGTAAAGTCAAACTCACTGAAATTGAAAGTAGAAGGGTATTTGCCAGGGGTTGTGTGGAGGAGAAATGGGAGATTCTGCTCGATGGGTCATAAAGTTTCAGTTAAGCAAGAAGAAAATGAGCTAGAGATCCACAACACTGCACTTACAGGCAACGATACTGCAACATACCCTTAAAAATGTAAGAGGGTAGATTTGATTATGTATTTTTTACCATAGTAATTTTTTTTAATGATGCAGTCAACTTTCTCAAGTCTCCCATTACAATGATATCTATTTCTTGAATTTTGTCAGTATTTTCTTAGGACTTCATGTATCAAAGAAAATCAAGAAGTTCCTCAGAACTTCTTAGTGACAAAGCTGACTCCATCTTCACTCTATTGATGCATAAATCCTCTTTATTTTCATCTCAATATAGTTGAATATTACAAGTCTTCATTCCTCTAATTGCCTTCAGCCTTGGTACCTACTTGAGACACACATACACACACACACACACAAATTAAAAACTATTTAATTAATTTTAACTACCTTAAGGATCCCTTTCTTTTCTTTTTCCTGTGCCTGGTATGATCTGCTGCCAATGAGCTCATTGCTTTTGCAATTGGAAGACCCTTCTTCTCAGTCATTCATATGAATGTCTACAGTTTGCCGTCTTCCAATAGCTCTTTCCAAGAATGGCTTATCCTCATGTTAAATAAGAATGCTTTTTCTAACTTTATACATTAGGTACCATTGTTTTGACATGCTTTCTCAGTTTTAGGGATAAATGTAAGGCTTTCACTATTAGCATAATGTAAAACCCAACACCTGTATCAACAACAAATGAAAAAATGCCATTCTTAAAAAGCAGAGAGCATTGCATTTTCTAAATATGTAGACAGAGTGTCCACAGGCAGTGAAACCACCTGACTATAAAGTTTTCTACCTTCATCTCTCAGTTTCATTCAAATAAAACCAGAGCTATATTTTTATCTCTTATTACCAGAAATGCACTAATATAAAAATTACTCTAAAATCAAGACTATGAAACAACTGAAGAAGATGGAAGTTCTCACAAGAGAAGCAAATGATACACACCAGAGTGCCTTATGGTCCAGTCTTCAAGGCTCTGCAAGGAATGTGGAAGCAACTCATGAATTACTTAAAGAAAAAAAGATTTATTATGCAGAGTAGATATCTGCACCCAAAAAACCCAGATAATTCAGGCCAGGCCTTAAATATAAGTTGTTGGAGCTCCTATACAGGAATTTCAGCTGTGACAGTGGTTACAACAATGACATCAATAGTCAGAGAGTAGTGTGAGTGGAAGTTGTGGGAACAGTATTATTATACCTATCAATTCTAACTGAAAAAAATTCCTCAATTGCCCAGTCTGAGAGTTGTTACTGAGAATACAAGACATACTTAAATTCACAACGTTTCAGACTAGGTGGGTTTAAGTCATGAGCCTAGGGCATGATTTAACCTCAGTCTTAATCACTCCTCCAAAAATAGAAGTGATTCTGTGGTCCCAACAGAAGGCTCCTAATAAGTTGGGGTGACTTCAGGATGCCTGGACCTAATGAATAGCTGAAACTGCGTGGGACCAATCAAATACACAGGATCCCCCAACAAAGGGTAAACTAAAGGTACCTGATATTAGCTAATAGTCAGTAGTCATAGGCTAATTGACTGGAGCTAAATGGAAACACTATCAGTTGTACACCACTCCCAGGTTGCTTATTCATAAGATAAGCATTACATTGCTGTCCAATGAATGTATTTATAGAGTTGTACCACATATAGTGTCCCATAGAACTCCTAAGATTCACTATTCAGTTCCTGTCATTCTAGCATCCAGTTTCGTGTAACACCACAGAATCCCATGTCCAGCTTCCAAGAATCCAGGGAGGATTAGTCACCAAAGGCAACAATCAAAAGGCGGATACCTCCATAAAGCAGCATCATCCCAAGGAACCCAGAGGTAGCATTTGGTAAAACCCAAAAGAATAACAGCTAGTGTTTTCACTTACCTCATTTTCTAGTAATCAGTAAAATTTGTGTTACTAATAATTAGATAATGTTAATGGCATTTAAAGTATTTTGAGAGTAAAAAAGTGTCTAAAATTATATGAGTCATAACCATACCTGTGTTCTATTTTTAGATGTGGAAAGTAGAAGGAACACATAAGCAAAGAGAGACTAGTACATAGAAAAGATGGGGTTGGAGATGTCAAATGATCAGATTATATATAGCTTTGTAAACCAATGTAAGATTTACTTTGGAGAAGGTGGAAAGTCATTGGAAGATTTCAGCAAAGACATAATCTGACATGTTGAAAAGATCTCTTTAGGTATTGTATCCTGGATATGGAGTGGATTCACTGATGCAATCTAACCCAATAACTACATGGCTGAGCGTTACGCCTTATTCAACCATCAAGTAGTAGACTCCATGTCCTATTGTTGGCCAAGATTTTAACCATGACATAGCTCCTGCAAGACTCTGTAGTATTTATTTCCAAAAATAGTTCTGCTTGTAATATCATTCCAATTCTTGGTAATATTTTTATTCAACTAGCAAGTAGTTTTCAAAACATGATTATATATTCATGATTAAAAATACCTAAAAAATCACTATGAAATTTTTCTTTTATGCTTTCCAATGAAAGCTTAATTTGTTTTTAATCACTCAGGATAAAAGCACTGGAGGAATGGTGCTTTTAGATCAAGTCTAAGCCTAACCACTAACCCATCTGAAAACTAATGTCAGTGAACATTTGAGCCTGAATGCTGGTAGTAAAGCTTACTGTACTTTCAGAAACCATCGCCTCATCTATGAGTGATGATGTGGTTCATTCCCCATTTGGAATGGAAAACAGGAAAGGGACAGAACACAATGCAAGGTTGGAAAGCTCTATGGTCAAGTCTGACACTGCATTTTCAATTTCAACTCAATAAACATTTCTCAAATATGTGCAAGTCTTCAAACTTGCCTCTAAAAGAGGATAAAGTTAGATAAAGTCACAGAAACCAAAGAGCTCTTTTTTTCAGAAAAGTTACATATTTTAGAACTTCCTAAATACCACTTTAAATGTAGCTGTAAAACCCTCTAAAAAAATGAAAATTATCTTTGGACTCTGCATCATTTTGGTTTATCCATCCCCTGTCTCTTCTCCTTAATTATTGCACATACCTGAAAACTAACTTTCTTTTTAAACCAGTTTACCCACCAGCTAAGGAAGGGAGTATATCCAGATTATAGTCTTAACGGTCATTTTAAGACTAGAAAAGACTCTAAAATGTGATTTGATCCACTTTTCTGCCTGCAGACAGGACACATGTTCTGTGCCCACTCAGACAGGCCTTGGTGTCTAGCTAAGTCAACCCAACATTTGTCATGTCTTAACAAAGAGATTGCTTTACATGATCATTTTACGTGTCTAAAATAATTCATCTCTATTTATTCAAAAACCATGTAATAATAAACTCCCAAAGAACTCTTTCAAATGACTATATGAAAATAGATAATTTTAGAAGTGAGTGGATTCTTAGACATTGTAGAACTGGCCATAAATTTTTTCATTTTTGGAAGGAAACCATAAGAAGACAGAAAAAGGATAGCAAAGGCCCTTTGCTGTTATTCAGGCTAAGAAAAACAAACATTATTTTAACCTTTGTAGTGTTTCTGGCTCACGTTTACTCCACCCTATTACTGGACTTTCTCTTGCATTACCCAATGTTGGGTGTTTGTCCTTCTTTTCCCCCAACATCTGTTTTTCCTCAGATTTTCTTAAGTTTCTCTAATTTCTATATAACAATCATTTTCTCCTGTGACTCCTTCCCCTGCTGTGTTGTTCTTGTTGGTATATATCATTATGCTACATCATTACATTTTTATTTTTATTCACTTGCAAAAAATACTCTTTTTTTTCTTCTTTTTCCCCTTTTGTTTCCATTACTTTTCAAATTTCCACTTTCTCTCCCGCCCTGGCTAATATAAGTCTTATGCCATTTTGAAATACAACTGCAGTCCTTCCACTCTTTCCAGCATGTGATCAAGCCCTGGCTTCTCCCTCTATCAGTTTGTTAAACAGTCATGAAAGTCAGCCAGAGGAGGCAGAAGAGACAACATCCAAGTCTAGCTTCTCAAATTACCCACTGAATTACAAAGTTAAGTAGTACTGAAATTTTACCGCTGCCCACTTTCATTCCACTTTTTATCTATATCTAAGGAGAAAATAGAGTTAGCACAAATTTCAATAAATTTGTCAGGGTGAGAGAAAATTCTATCTCCTTCTTTAAAACTACTATAAATATGATTTTAGGTGGAATTTTATAACCACTGATTTACAAAAAAACATAGACTTGATTGGTAAGGCATTCAGGTCCGCAGTATATTGGCCAGCACCAGTGGTGGCCCCATGGATCTAGTAGATCACTGACCACTTAGGAGCACAGACAGACCCTACCCAACTCATCTCTTCTACCTTTTTGGTGTTTCTTACTTACCATGCCTCTAATCTCAGAACTGACACAATTGTACAAAGGTTTTCATCAGATTAAGGAGAATCTCAGCTCCATCAGTGAAATTAATAGTCTTATAACTAGAAAAGTTAAATGGATAATTGCATTAGTTAGAATAATAGCACCCCACCCCCAAAGATGCTGATGTCCTAGCCCCTGGAATGTGCGAGTACGTTATCATGTATGGCAGAGGAGAGTTAAGGTTTCACATGGAATTAAGGTTGCTAATTCGCTGACCATAAAATAGGGAGATGATCCTAGATTATCTAGGTGGACCCAGTGTAATCCAGAAAGGAGGCAGGAAGGGGGAGACAAGAGAAGTAGAGGCTGACTAATTCAACATATGAAAGGTTCAGTCTGCCTTTGCTGGCTTTGAAAAGGGAAAAAGAAACCACAGTCAACTATTATAGGAACCTCCAGAAGCTGGAAAAGGCAAGGAAACAGTCTCCTCTAGACTATTCCTCTTCCAGAAGGAACACAGTAGTGCTGACTTCCTTTATTTAAGCCTAGGAAAACATATTTCAAGTTTATGATCTCAGGAAGTAAGGGATAATAAATTTATGCTGTTTTAGGCCACTAAATCCATGGTAATTTGTTACAGCAACAATAGAAATTTTTTTTTTTTTTTTGAGACAGTCTCACTCTGTTGCCCTCAGTAGAGTGTTGTGGCGTCACAGCTCACAGCAACCTCTAACCCTTGGGCCTAAGCGATTCTCTTGCCTCAGCCTCCCTAGTAGCTGGGACTACAGGCACCCACCACAACGCCTGGCTAGTTTTTGTTGCAGTTGCCACTGCTGTTTTAGCTGGATGGGGCCGGGTTCAAACGTGCCACCCTCAGTATATGGAGCCAGCACCCTACCCACTGAGCGACAGGCACCACCCAACAATAGAAATTTTATTCCACAATATACACCATAGTTTTGTCACTATTATTTTAAATTGCAAAATAAAGCAAAATCAAGTCAGAAATTTTTTAAAGTTTATTGTGCATGCAAAAAAAGTTTGATAATCAATAGATGGAAGAATGTATGAATGAATATATGAAAAGATGTTCGACATCACTGAACATCAGAGAAATACAAATAAAAAGCACAATGAGATCCTATCTTATACCAGTCAGAATGGCTATTGTTAAACACCAGCAAGGATGTTGAGAAGGATGTGGATAAGAAGGAACACTTGTTGGTCAGAATGTAAATCAGTACAACCTTTATGGAAAACAGTATGGAGTTTCTCAAAGGACTAAAGAAACTATCATTCAATTCAGTAATCTCACTATTGGGTATCTACCCAAAAGTAAAGAAATAATTATATAAAAAAAGATGCCTATACACACATTTATTGCAGCACTGTTCACAACAGCAAAATCATGGAATCAATCTCAGTGTCTGTCAATGGATGATTGCATTAAAAATGCAGCAATATTACATAAATGATGCTAAAAAAATGTGTACATAGTACACATATTAACTATATTAAATTTGTAATGCTCAAATCACATTTGACTTCTGCAATTCCAAGAGAAACAAGATACAATATACACAAGATAACAAACATTACTGGTATATGTTGAGAATTACAACTTTAATATAGTTTTTTCCTTTCTTAAAATGTGTATACACTTTTGGGGGCACACTCTGTGTCTATCCACCTCCCAACACTACTAAGCCACGAAAAATCACCTTTTGCAGCAACATCAATGGACCACCTGAAAGCCATTATTTGAAGTGAAATAAGTTGGAAACAGAAAGTAAAATAGCCCATGTTCCCACTTATAGGTGGGAGCTAAACAATAGGGAGGCATGTCCTATAGAGTAGAATAATAATCACTGGAGACTCCAAAAGGTGGAAGCCTGGGAGGGGTGTGAGGAGTGAGAAATTATCTGTAGGGCATAATGTGCACTGCTCAGGTGATGAGTATACTAAAAGCCCACACCTCATCTGTACTACGGAACTGCACTTGTATTTATTTTTCAAGTTTTTCAAAAAGACCAGTTTGAGAACTGACAGATTCAAGGTGATTAGAAGCTTCACTCATAGCAGTTACAGTGAAACTTTGTAAAGGCTAAAGGCATTAGTATTTTGAAGTGTATTGTCAATGGCTGTTACACATTTATACTCTTTTTCAGATAAGTAGAAACGTTCAAGCTGATTTATCTATAGTGCATTGGTTTAATTTCATCAAATCATGCTGATATGGACATAAAAGTTTATATTTTGTGTTTCATTTCTGATTGGAACGAGCATTTCAGATAAATTAGGTGATAAGTTTTGGTAACATGGCTATGGGCAGTTAGCCTTGGGGATCTATCTGAAAAGTGACATCCCATTTTATTTTTCTTTCACACATGTGATGTAGATATTTAAGGGTGTAACTTTGGGGCAGGCGTTCTTCCTTTCTCTATTTGGGATGCCACACCGTTCCCTCCCTCCGTTCGTCTCCCCCCACCTTCCTCTCTCATTCCCTGCTCTCACTTTCTCATCTATTCCCCCCTTCCCTATATCTAATATAAAATACACTTATACTTTCATATCTTTAAAAAATAAATGTGTCATTTAAATTCTTAAATACAGAATCCAAAATGGATTATTTGACCCCAGCCAGTCTATTTTTGAATTTTGATGTGATTATTTCATACACCAAAAATATATTTTAAAATATTACATTGAAAAACATTTTAATATCATCTACAGTGACATTATCTACATAGATCCTCATATAAGGAAATATTATCTTAAGCATTAAACTTTATAAGTACTTATAAGATTTATATTTCATCTAAGCATTTAGACTAGCTCTAATTTTTTACTAAGTTCTTTTTCATAGAACTATTTTAATCCTTTAACAAGACAGTGGAGTGTGTAACTTTTGGGCAGGCGTTCTTCCTTCCTTTCACCTAACCCTGTATACCTTGGCATGCCAGACAAAGTTATGGTTTCAAAATTACAAAACTTTTAAACGTAAATCAATAATATTTAGATGTATGTGAATAAAGGTTTTAAATCTTATTAGTCAACATCTCTGACAAAACTACTCTTTGAATGATGAACTTTTGAGATACTTCAGAGCTATGTTTCTACTTTTCTCCTCTATGTAGGAAATGTTTCTACTTTCTTGTCTTTCTTTCTTTTTTTTTATAATTTATGTATTTTTTTAAGACAAGTTCTCATTCTGTCACCTAAGCTAGAATGCAGTGGTGCAGTCATAACTCACGGCAGCCTCAAAATCCCAGCCCCAAGCAATCTTCCACCTAGGCCTCCCAAAGTGCTGAGATTACAGGTGAACCACCACACCCAGCCATATTCATACTTCTATATAGGTAACTTAATACAAATCACCTAACCCTCTATACCTCAGCATGCCAGACAAAGTTATTTAAGCCTCCACAACACCATGACTTTAGAATGTACAAGGGTGTTTGGTAAAGAAGGTGACAACTAGGAAAGCATCACAAACATTCCCTAACCACAGAAAAGCTTAAAACTTTAAGCTTAAAATTAGAACTCAAAAATTAATCACCAGTATTCATCAGGTAGTCATTGGGAACTACTCAACATCAATTGTACATATACCATAAATCAGTGACTCTCCTAAAATACCAATGCCCTCTTTCCTCCTATTCTCTCAACTGCCACCCCAGGTCTTTCGGGTATTTAATGTTATTGTAATATAAAAGGACAAGAAGTCTTAGGAATATCATTTAAAGAACTGAATTGCGAGGGAAAAAAGGAAGCCATACAGGCCAGAAATTTCTAAAGATTTCTATCAGAAAAAAACTTCCACAGCTATTCTCTTTCCTCAGCCTTTTGTTTCCCCATTCCAATCCTTAACCTTTTAAATCTCCATTCCTACCAAGATCCCACCCCTTGACTAGGACAAAGTACAGCTGGGAAAGTCCACACCCTCAGTGTCTGGAGACCCAATCTTCATCTTATTCTCAATTTTCATCAATCTTACTCCACTTTCCTGATTTCTCTTGAAAAATGCCAATATTTTGTTGAAGATGTACCAGCACCAACTGTCACTAACCTCTGGAATCAGTTTCTTAAAGAATAGAGTCCCTTTAAAAAAAAAAAAAGAAAAAAAAAACTATAGTTATATGTGAACTTTGCATTCTCCTTTTAAATTTAATGTACGTAGTACAGATGCATGTTGTCTTAGAGTGGTACAAAATTTCTTTGCCTTTATAAAAGGAAAATACTATCGCTGGGCAGACTGTATTATTGTATAAACTTGCCACTGAACTAGTTTGCATCTTATTATGCAACCTGATTTGTTAATTACAGTCATCATTGACTTACCCCATTCTCATAGCATTCTAATAATAAAACTAGGAGTCTGATGGAATCTCTTACATGGCATTCATTACAAAAGAAGTGGATATCACATTGTTACCCTCCTCTATTCACATGTGTGCATTTATTCCTTCAAACTTTCACACCTGAAATAAATTTACTGGACTCCCAGCCTCTACTATATATATGTTAACCCTACAATTCAAAAACAGCCAGGCCAAGGACAAACTGTTCCATCTTTACAATCAAATACAGATTTCCTATTAAAAGGAAAATTCTCTATTTCGAAAGATTTAATAGTATGTAGTATGGTCCTTTAAAAATAATTCCAGATGGCTAAATTTTAGGACTGAAAATATCCCACTAAGAGAAATATATTTGCTTTATTGTAATTTGTACAAAATTTCAGTCACTACAGGTCTTACCACATAATGTCTCCTTAAGAGAGAAATTGGATTTAGGAGTTTTGTAGATTTTTTAATATTATTTATTTCAGCTGTATTTGTGCCTATTCAAAATGGCTTCACTCTTATTGACACATTTTCAGTGATTGATTGTGCAAGACATGTTGATATTTTCCTACACTGTTTTGCTATTTTTTGTATTGACTTGGCTGTCTTTTCTCACTCATTTGCAACCCCACCCTCTTTTCTTTGAAGTCCCTGTCTGCTTAAATCAAAAATAAATTTCATTGAGGCTGATGGCTTAGTACATCAAGAGGAAAAAAATTCAAGCACAACAGTGATTAAGTACATAACCTTTAACTGAAATGAATATTCCAAAATAAGAACCTCTCAACAAATATTTCCCAATAGTCTATAGAGAGCTCATGTGTATCACAATAGCAATGTTTTTCTTGCTCTCACACCATTATTTCATAGCAAATACATTCAAACCGGATTTGAATATATAGAAAGTTGCTGTTTTCTAGGATATTCAAAGCACTGAATATGAAGTTGAATTCCTCGGCCACAGATTCTGCATATTTAGGTCAACTCAGGTAAGTTGTCAGCCCTACAATTAAAAACCTACACGGTTTGCATTTGTTAACGTAAAGTCCAAGTTGTAGTTGAGCCCTTAACCCAGGAAGTGTGCCAGGTGCTCCTACATTGCACCTTAAAAAAAAAATCCTTCAGTGTAAGCACAGGCATTGAGTACTAAAATTCTAGGGAAAGGGGTGAGGGAATCATAATGCAATAAATTGTCATGTTTTATATAAGATATTCTGTCAGAATTATAACTCTGAAGTAGCTAAATAATACATGCTAAAATGATGCAATAAAAAGGGAAAAAAGCCCCTCTCTATCTTACCATGATTTGTATCACCTAAGTCTATAAATTTTTTATAAGTGTATATAACATAAGCATCCTAATATCTATACCATTTTAAAACTCATTTTGAACAGTGACTTACACATTCCCTTTGAAGGCTTGGCTGCCCCTGCTATATGTATCTTTGAAGCCCCCTTGGCTTTTTGGTGTGTCTTGCATAGACCTATGGAGTCTGATTCACCAAGCTTCATTCTTTTTTAGTTTCTGCTACACTGTGGACTATTCAGGTCTTCTGCTTTGGCAAGAAAACCAGATAGTCTTCTTTCTTCAAATAATAATTGCTTGTTTAAAAAAAAAATCTATAGATGTTTTTAAGCATTTTGAACAATTGTGTTTAACATAACAAATCTTTCTGACACAAAACTTAGTTTCTTCATATCATTAAACAAATGATTCTTTCTCATCTTTAACATAATTGCAATGAGCCGAAACCTCATTACATCACGTACAACAAACAGTCTTCCAAAGTCGATCCAACTGCCCCTTTGTGGCACATACTAGACACCATTGATACCTAAAAACTTGCTAGAGGAGTGAAAGAATCAATGATAGAGGAATTTTTTTTGTTGTGCCATTATCTAAACTGCATGTTCAAACAAAGATATGAGAACTTTATATCGCTTAGTCCAGCATTATCTTCTAGAATATGCAAAATCAGTAAGACTCTAAAACTATCCTAGACATTTGCATTTTATGAAGCGTGGCTCCAGAAAGTTGAGATTTTCAAGCCATACTAATGAATTATTACATCTAAGACTCTGGCCATCATGAAAATATCATTATGGCTGCAATATAATCAACACACCCTCCCCCAAAACCTGCAATTGTCAAGCTACTCAACTACCATCGTTCTGGTCTAACTTCATGTAAAGACAAACTGAGAATTCCCTTCTATGGGGGTCATTTATGTGGGACATGTCACTGCTGTCTACCTAGATTCCTTAGAGGTTTGGGGAAGGTACTTTGATACTGAATTAGATCACCACATAGCTTGCAGTGGAATCTGAAACTTAAGCAGTCCACTCAGAACTTTGCCTCCTTTGAGGTGTAACCTCACTCTTCCCTACACCACCAGCTGACTGTAACGAGTGTGCGACTACAGAAAACAGTAGAACAACACCAACTGTCACAGAGCCAGAGACCAACCGATGCCTCAGGCAGGAAACGACTCTACATTTGTTCAACTGGCTTTTGTGTAGCCATTGGGTGAGCATTGGTTTGTTGCTTTTCAGGGTTTTTTTTTTCTTTTTGGCATTAACTCAAAATAAGTATTTAGTACAACTTAAAATAGAAAACTTCTAGCTATATTCACACCAAAAAAATAGTTTTTTTTTTAATGTTGTCACAAGTGAATGAATTATGTTTTTACCCCCTCAGAGTTTCTATGGACAAAACACCTAAAAATAAACAGTACTAAATTTCCTTCTATCATCCTGCTCGTTGAAAGCACATTTCACACTAGCAATGTTTGAAATTTTTAAATATTCAAAAACTAAAATTTTTTTAATGGGGAAAAAGATAGGAGAGTTAAAGTAAAAAGGATTGGCATTGTTCTCTCTTTTTGAATCCAGCTACTAAAATCCCTGACAATATCGAACGAGTGTTTGAGACATTTTGAATGTGGTATCCAGTGAGATCTACAAGAGATAAACCATCTCTTGGTTTAGTAAAAGTAGAGATCAATACTAAGTAAATATCAATACTTTATCATTCTACAAAAAATAATAATAATAATAATAACGATAATAACAAAAACTCTTTAGTAAAGGTATTTTTGAAGTACTTCAAACTAATAAGTATTTTTTGATACTTACTATCATTGCAGACTCTGGGGATAATAGAAAGGAAATAAACAATGTAGTCACTGGATTCATGAGAGTGTCATGATTTTATTGAGGAAATAAGATTAACATACATAAAACCATTAAAAGCACAATATTAAGTTTTTATTCCATACAGATAATACTCAGGGTAACAATTTTCATTTATAGCCATCCTCCCATTTCTCATCACAGACTGTCCTGATTCTTCATAAAAGCTCCACGGACCTGACTGGCCAAGACAAGGCTCTCTTTGGAGAATATGGAGGGGAGCCTACAGGATAGGAAGGAATAGCCCCTTTCCTGATGCACATTTGTGTAAGAAGGAATGAGCGGAGGATATTAGAGTCCTCTAACACATTGTGTCCAGTTGTGCTTTAAGTCATTGTTCAAATAATGGAAGAGGAAAAAGATTTGAAGATATGAACCAGAAAGGAACCTGGGCAGACCAAAGCAGATGTTAGAGTAAGTAATTCAAAAATGAAAGTTACCAGATCCAGCGGAACTCACTGAGAAGCACACACTTACTAAGTGCTTTAGGTAGGCGATGCCTAATCTTTACAATAACCATTAGAGTTTGAAATTCTTTACTCACATGTAACTGGTGAGGAAACCAAAAGTGACTCCTCCAAAATTTCACAGCTAAGGAAAGTGAATAAACTGGGATTCAAATCAAATCCACTTGATTCTTAAGCCACATTTTCTTACTCTGCCAACCATTTCTCGAACTCACCCCATGTGATCCTTCAACCCATGAGATGTACATATCTCGAGTGCAGCAGATGATACACGAAGGTACACAGTGGCACAGATCTTCAGCAAGTGTTTATAAGTACCTGTTAGGGCAAGCACTGTGCCAGATGCTGGGCAGGAAAGAGGGAAAAGGCAAAGGCCAGCCCCGCCTTCCTCATGGAGAGCCTCCAATACATGATCAGGAACAGATGGGGAGATAAGAAGAGAGCCTCAGCTTCATCCCACACATCAGAGACCTGCTTTCCTACATAAATGTCAAAAGCATCAGTAGAAGAAAAGTCACACATAAGATGAGGTCACAAATCATGCCCAATTCCAAGTACCGGGAAGAAAAGTTATAACAGGAGAAATAGCAGAATGTTATAATTAGAACGACAACAACCAAAATTCACTATTTACTAGGTGTCAAGCATTCTTTTATACACTCAGCATGTGTTTTTTCATTTAATACAAAAAAGCACAAAGTCCACAAGATCCTGAGACTAGGAAATCACATGGCATCAAAATTTCCGTTCTATTTTTAACTCCACTAAACTGCAAGCCTTGGTCTCAATCTTCTTCAGTATCTCCATATCATCTGTACCAAAATCACCATTTGACAATTTTTAGTATTGAGAGGGATTAGTAAAAACAAACAAACACAAAACTCTACTCAACAGCAAGTCCTCAGGAGTGTATTTTGCAGCCAATGCATCCTGTCAGGGCCTTTAAGGAGTTATCTTTTCCAAACTTCAATCAATTTTTTTCATGTCATATTTTAAAAGATTTATTACAAGTGAACCAATAAAGGTATCCTTAGGTTTATTTTTTCCCCACAGTACAAGTCTGTGCCAAGGTAATATGAAATTTTTGCTGGATAGTAATTTATATCAGCCTCTATAATATTCAAAATAAAATGTTAACTTTTCTGCATTTCTATCACATATCCAAACTATGTGTCTTGCTTTTCAATCAAGGATAAAAGTACTTCAGAATGGGAGAAGATATTTAAATGCCATAAATCTGATAAAGAGATGATAACTAGAATCTACAGAGAACTCAAATTAATCAACAAGAAAAGAGCAAACAACTCCATTTATAGGTGGGCAAGAGACTTGAAGAGAAACTTCTCTGATGACGACAAATGGCCAGCAAACATATGGAAAAAATGTTCTTGTCCCTAATCATGAGAAATTCAAATCAAAACCACAGTGAGATATCACTTAACTCCAGTGAGAATGGCCTACATCATAAAGTCCCAAAACTTCAGATGCTGGCATGGATGCAGAGAGAAGGGAACACTTTTGTACTGCTGGTGGGACTGCAAACTAATACAATCTTTTTGGAAGAAAGTATGAAGAATCCTTAAAGATCTAAAAGTCAACTTTCCATGTGATCCCATAATCCCATTACTAGGCATCTACCTGGAAGGAAAAAAAATTGTTTTACCACAAAGACATTTGCACTAAAATATTTATCGTAGCTCAATTCACAATTACCAAAACATGGAATCAACCCAAATGCCCATCAACCCATGAATGGATTAACAAACTGTGATATATGTATAGCATGGAGTACGTATTCAGTCATAAGAAACTGAATTTACGAATTAGCGGGGAGGAGCCAAGATGGCGGTCTATAGCCAGCTTTCTGCAGATGCTCCCATCCAGAAGGAGAATTAAAGGACAGAAATTTAGCAAGAAAGCCAATGGTGTGCAAACCCGATCACTGGCTCTGCATGATGTGGCAAGAGCTAAGGGAACAAGGTTTGCTAAAGTAATTATGGTGATAGGAATGTATTAGACTCAGATGTTACCGAGGTTGCCCATTCTATCCTAGTACAGGATAAAAAAAAAAAAAAGAAAGCCAATGGTTTGGAACTGAGCCAAAAGAGAAGGTCGAAGAATGTACATCATCCCTGCTGGAGCAACCTGCGACCCCAAGGATACAAGTAAAAGGTACAGAGCACATCACCAAGCGGACGGGAGTCCCCTCCTCCATGAGAGCGGCTGGCACTATACGCCATACCTCCCTCCATACAAACAAGCGAACAGAGTTCAGATGTCCTCCCATTCTACCCCATGGGAGAGACCCTCTAAAAACTGGACCTCCTTCCCCTACTAGGGTGCCATGGCACTCTCCTGCCAGGCATAAAACGGTATAAAAACTGCATATATTCTCTACCTGCAAGTTGGAACTCCCGGCACTCCCCTCCACTCTCACCCTGAGATATGGAGATCTGTCCCCCATGGAGTCCAGATTCTTGGACACTTTCTCGAGGGGTGTGGACAGGGTGCAGGCTGTACTGGTCTGTGCTGTTTTCCTGGCTCGGGAGCCGTGAGAGGAATAGTGAG
>CAUYRH010024591.1:0-16082 GCA_963574655.1 Perodicticus potto | reverse complement strand
ATTCTCTTGCCTCAGCCTCCCAAGTAGCTGGGATTATAGGCGCCTGCCACAATGCCTGGCTATTTTTTGGTTGTAGTTGTCATTGTTATTTGGCAGGCCCAGGCTGGATTTGAACCTGCCAGCTCTGGTGTATGTGGCTGGCGCTTTAGCCACTTGAGCTACAGGCACCGAGCCAGCTCCCCAAAATTTATTTCATATCTTTTAGTTTTATCACTACCTTTAGAGTGGCCAGACAAGCAACTGCCCAAAGGATGCTAAATATGAACTTTCAGCCTGCCTGGTGTGCCCCTCTTGGCTTCAGCTCTATTCATTTTGTCACACCCATGCTTCTTATCACCTGAACTAGGTAATGTAATGAAAACCTACATTTTCTTTTCTTTCTTTCTTTCGTTGTTTTTTTTTTTTAAGAGATGGGGATCTCTCTCCATCACCCAGGCTGGAATGTGGTGGCGTGATCATAGCTCACTGCAGCCTTGAACTCCTAGGCTCAGGTAATCCTTCTATTTCAAGCTTCTGGAGTAGCTGGGATTATGGGTGCAAGCCATCCATTGCACCTGGCCACTTTCAGTTTTTTTTTTTTTTTAATTTTTTTATAGAGACAGAGTCTCACTTTATCGCCCTTGGTAGAGTGCTGTGGCATCACACAGCTCACAGCAACCTCCAACCCCTGGGCTTAGGCAATTCTCTTGCCTCAGCCTCCCAAGTAGCTGGGACTACAGGCGCCCGCCACAACGCCCAGCTATTTTTTTGTTTTGCAGTTGGCCCGAGGTCAAGTTTGAACCTGCCACCTTCGGTATATGGGGCCGGTGCCCCACTCGCTGAGCCACAGGCGCCGCCCCACTTTCAGTTTTTTAAATTGTCTTTCTAAATCCATAAAGGCAAAATACAAGACAATGTAAGAATAACCACTTAAGTGCTCTGTAACCCAGAGAGTCACTGGAACAAAACTGTTGACACACAGAGCACAGGGGTGTTGGCATCTTCTAAGAACACCTACTGTGTGCCAGGCATTCTGCTGGGTACCTGACACAAACATGCAGTATTCACAGCAACCTGAGGGAGGCACTCTTATTGTACCTGTTTCACAGAGGAACAAACCAAGGTTCACAGATACTGTTACTTGCCCATGTTACCCAGCAGCCAGCAAATAAGTGGTGGAGTGGGGACCCAGACTGAGGTGTATGCTTCCAGGGACTGGGTTTCTCACTTATATCTTACAGGGAAAACCCCAGTGCTCCATGCCTCAAATTTGACTCCCTTTTTATTATTTCTGTGTGTATATATGTGTGTCCATTTGAATATCCTAAACTCAATCTAAAATAAAATATATTGGCCAGGTGCTGTGGCTCATGCCTGTAATCCTAGCACTCTGGGAGGCCAAGAGCTCAGGACTTCGAGACCTGCCTAAGCAAGAGCTCTGAGACCCCATCTCTACTAGAAATAGAAAAATTAGCCAGGTGTCTTGGAGGGCACCTATAGCCCTTAAGTACTCTGAAGCCCAAGAGTTTGAGGTTGCTGTAAGCTATGAGACCATAGCACTCTACCCAGAGCAATAGAGTGAAACTCTGTCTCAAAATATAAAAATAAAAAAATAAAATATATTCAACTGGAATGGAATAATCTTCTGAATAATAGTAACTGTATCTACTTTTGAACATGTGATTCTTTCTTTCTTTCTTTCTTTTTTTTTTTTGTGGTTTCTGGCTGGAGCTGGATTTGAACCCGCCACCTCTGACATATGGGGCTGGCGCCCTACTCCTTTGAGCCACAGGTGCCACCCTGAACATGTAATTCTTATTATTCAGAAAATACTGCTGATTTACTAGAGATGGAAAATAAATGGAATTGGTTGTGCTTTAAAATCCTTTTTTTTTTCCTTTAAAATCCTTAACAATGGATCACTGGATGGAAGTGATTTTCGGCTGCCCAATGGTCCTGCCCCCTACTCAAGGCTGGGAATCTCCTCCATTTCCCAAGGTTCTTCGATTCTGCTGATCTCCCCACCCCAGCTCTACAGACTCTGGGGGTGGGGTGTCTGCCCCCTGTACCTCTGTTAAAAATCCGTGGAAAGAATTGAGGAGGGCTGGATCTCCACCTGTGTGCCCAAGGGATTTTTGAGGATTGAAAATCAGGATATGTGGCAGATTGTCTGAGTTATTTCCCAGGGTGCAAGGCCTTTCTGGGTGAAGCTATTTGAAAAATTAAATTCTGCAATTCCTGGGTCTTTGAGATGACCTGGGAGATCAGAAGTCCTCACATTTTCAGGATGTGGACTATCATGAGAAAGTGAGGCTTTGACGTAGGGATCAGTAATGGGTGTGGGGCAGAGCCAGGCAGGAAAGAGAACTCTGCTTTACTGTGTTCCCCAGGGTCTGGTCCCTTTTTTATCCTGGGACTTTGCTGGGCCAGCCTGTCCCTCTTGGCCACCCTGGTTAGGTGTGTGGTGGGAGGGAGTCACTCACCTGCTATAGGCTCTGATGTCTTTTGGGACTTGCGCCCACTTAACTCCAGAAAGGAGTTGAGCCATGAGGAAGCGCCCAGGCGGAGGTCTCGGAGGAGCAGGGCTGTGTCCCGCCGCACCAGTCCCATCACACCCAGGGCCTTCTGGTCTGGGTCAGAGTGGTCCTCTGTCTCTGCACCTATAGAGTATATGTGGGGGCTGAGTTGGCCTCCTCTCTTTCTGGGCCCAGTGTTAACACCCAGAACTTTAAGCATCGTGTCCTCCAGAACCTATGCCTATCTGATTGCTTCAAAAAGACTGGCATTCTTCTTACCCGACCCCTCCTTCCTTAGCCCCAGGAGGCGGGTCCCCAGTCCCTGTAGAACCCAGACATCTCAGCACCCTGCTCCCCTGCTATGAGGGTGTGGGCCTCACCAGCATAGGCGCTGACACACTTGGAGAGCACGCTGAGGGGCAGCAGGGGGTCCATGAGGCTCAGAAGGCGGGAGGGAGATGCGGCGGACTGCAGCATTGTGGCTGGGTAGGCTGCCATGATGCCATCTGGCACCCGCACCCCATAGGCTGCTGCCCGAAGGGACACAGTGAAGCAGAGGTTCCCACCTGCACTGTCTCCCGCAAGGCATATTCGTTCCCCTGTTGAGCCTGGTTTGGGAAAGGCTTGGTCACAGTGTGGCAGGGGCAGGAGATTGGGGAGGGAGGGCAGGAGGCATTCAAGCTCTGGGCTAGGAGAACTGGGGCCCCTGGGCTTCCCTGAGGTCTAGCAGATTGCAATTTTAGAGACTGGTAAGCTGACACAGGGATTTGGAACCATTTGGTAGAGAGTGGTTGGATGATCAGGAAGACTTGGGACCTTAGGAAGTCCAGAGTTCAGGAAGCTCTGGGAAATCTGGGAGGCTAGAGGTCCACAAGGAAGGCAGGTGATGGGAAAGCGGAGCTCAAGGCCCTGATGAGGAGGGGAGGGTCTTGGCTGGGCCACAGATACTGTGCCTAGGGGGTGGCCACACTCTGTCTATGCCTCAGTGTCTTCCCAAGAAGTTGGCATTTGAAGAGGGAGGTCAGAGGAGCTGAAGCATGGCCCAGGGTGTAGTCCAGGAGGCTGGGAGGACAACATAGCCTGTAGCAACCAGAGGAGGAACACGGAGGCAGGAGGGTGGGTGGGAAATGGGCTGACATGGATGAGGAGGGGGAGAGGATGGAGAGTCAGGCTGGAGTGAGGCCATAGGAGGTTGAGAGGGAAGACTGGGGCAGGATTGAGGAGCTGGTGACAAGAGATAAGGGTCAGTGTGGGGAAGGGGAGGCAGGGTGCCAAGCTGAGGCTTGAGGAACCTGTAGTAGGTTGGGGTGGGGCTGGGAAAATTGTGTGCATACAGCAGGGGGCCCGGGCTCACCTAGGAGGTCACAGTGCTTGATGGCCCAGCAGTAGGCGAAGAAGCACTCCTCTAATGCACGGGGGAAGGGGGCCTCGGGAGCCAGGGAGTAGTCGATGGAGATGATGGGGGCACCCAGCTCCTGGGCCCAGCTTTTGAGGTAGGGCTCGTGGGATTTGGAGGTCTGGGCCACGAAGCCGCCACCGTGGAAGTGCACTACCAGGGACCGTGAGCGGGGCGCCTGCTGGGGGCGTGGCCACAGCTCCAGGTTGCGCTGGCCCTCAGACTTCACCAGGATGCTGAGCTCCTCGCTGTCCTGGGGCGTGAGGAGGGAGGAGGTGGGTGAGGAAGGACTGGCCTATCTGGGCTGTGTTCCTCTGAGGGCATGTGCTCAGAGGGACAGGATGGGGGCAGGCGTAAGCAGCAGAGGTGGAGGGCATGGAGACGAACTGGGGAGGGGGCTGCCCATGCTGCTCAGCTCTGGGCCTGTAGCCAGCTGAAGCTGGGGCCCTACCTGTCCTTCACGCAGGTCATAGGAGATGAGCCTGACGAGGACGGGCCCAGGGCCCGTGTGGGCGAGAGGGGGTGAGATGGTGACTGTAAGCGTGGGGTCAGCAGTCAGTGGCATCTCAAAGGCCTCAGGGGGCAGGCTGAGCAGGCGGCTTACCCTCACGGTGGCTGATGCCATGTTGGCCAGAGACTGGTGGGAAAGAACAGAGGGGCTCTGGGGAATACACAGGGGATCTCCACACCTCCCCTCTGGTTCTGTCTCTCTCCTCGTGTGCTGCTACCCCTGGGCCTGGAGCCCTGCAAAGACCTGTTATGGCTTTGAATGGGTCTCTGGGCCTCAGGGTCCCCACCTATAAAAAGTTGGGACCCTTGCCAGGCCCCGAGCTCACCGACAAGATTTCGATCTCGGTAATATTCCAAAAGGCTTTCCAGAAGTGCACATCGAGGTTCTGTGTGATCCGCTCAAACTCAGCCCCACGTAGCTCTGGGTCGATGGCAAAGCGGCCACTGGTGAACAGGGAGCTGGCGGTCACACCTGGGAGGTGCAAGGAGTGTCAGGAAGCCCTGGTGGGTCAGGGTGCTTGAGCAGGGGTGGCGAGGAGGAGAGAAGGGGAGGCCAGGAGCAGGCCTGGCAGGCACTCACCGAGGCCTGTCTCATTGCGTTTGTAGTGCTCTCCAAAGGACACCAGCCCAATGGAGATGGTCTGCAGGAATGGCCGGATGGCGGGCGTGAACTGTGGAGAGATGCACCGTCACCCACCCATCCAAGAGAGGGACGGGGATGTGCGGGGGAGAATGTTCATTCAGTAAATATTTCATCATCTCCTACCATTTGATGGGCATAGCTCTAGCTCCTTGGTGGACCTGATGTTCTTGCAGAGAAGACAGCAACTAAGGCCGTATGCAATATAAGGTCAAGGAACGATGAATGATTTGAAGAAAATGACAGTAGGTAGAGTGAAAGGAGTGATTAGTAAGGCTGGGGCTGCTTTGATGGCTCTTGGAGGATCGATCTAAATAGAACGAGGGAAGGGTGTTCCCTGCAGAAGGCACAGCAGCATAGGATGCACATGGGCTCAGAAGTAGGCCTGGGGGAAGGCGAGAGCTGAGGGGCAGGAGGGAGGTCAGAGGGGCAAAGGGGGCTCATCCAGGGCCTAAGCTAAGGAATTGGAGTCTCATTCTTTTTTTTTTTTTTTTTTTTTTTGAGACAGAGTCTCAAGCTGTCACCCTGGGTAGAGTGCCATGGTGTCACAGCTCATAGCAACCTCAAACTCTTGGGCTAAAGCAATTCTCTTGCCTCAGCCTCCCAAGTAGCTGGGACTATAGGTACTCGCCACAACGCCTGGATATTTTTGTTGCAGTTGTCATTGGTGGTTAGCTGGCCCAGGCTGAGTTTGAAACTGCCAAATTTGGTGTATGTGGCTGGTACTGTAACCACTGTGCTATGGGCACCGAGCTGAGGAATCTCATTCTTAGTAGGGAGTAAGATGATGTAGGGACTTCATGAAAGTTAGAAGATAGGGAGATGGGGCAGCAGGATGAAAAAAAAAGGGAAGTGGTCAGCCAGCCAGCCAGATATAGAGATCTGAGGCAGGAAGACAGCCAGAAGGGGGAGACTGAGGCCTAGAGACGGAGACAGAGAGCCATGACCAAGGAATGGGGAGACTCAGCATCTGAGAGCAGACAGACAGTTAAGAAACGACAGTCGAAAAAAAAAAAAAAAAGAAACAACAGTTGAGACATAGGATCAGAGGAAAGAAAGGCACTGGAGGCTGAGGCAAGGGGCTAGTGGGGATCTTCTGTTCATTTAACAAACACTGGCCAAGGTCCTACTGCATGCTAGACTCGGGTGGAGCAGAGACTGAGAAAGGGGAGGCCTCCATCCTCCTGGGGGCTGATATTTTAGAAGGGAGATGGCCCCGCATCATAGCAGAGCTGGGCCCTGCCCCTGGCCAGAGGCCTAGTGGATCAGAGCGCACAGGAGTGCCTGGCCATTGTGGCTGGGATGCCAGTTCCAGCGGCCACAGAATCTCTTTCTCATGACTCCAAGGTCATGGCTGGGGCACAGGGAGCTGCTAGCTGGGCTGATCAGTATTTCTGGGTTCTGCCTGGAAGAGGGGAGGTGTTCAGGAACACTCAGGCTGGGTTGTGGAGGATAGGCAGGCCCTCAGGGAAGCCTGAAGAGTAGGGTGGGGAGGGGAAGGCTGAGAGGCTGCCAAGCTCAGCCATTGCTGAGGTTGGGGGTGGCCCAGAGAGGGTGGGAGAGACTACAGGGTCACACAGCTCCAGACACTCCTGCTGGGATTCCCTGATGCAGCTGGGGACTGGAGGACCTGACACTAACCCCAACAGGGGCAAGTTGGCTCTCTGCT
Organism: Perodicticus potto; assembly: GCA_963574655.1. Classification (NCBI taxonomy): domain Eukaryota; kingdom Metazoa; phylum Chordata; class Mammalia; order Primates; family Lorisidae; genus Perodicticus; species Perodicticus potto. Next base: position 9,372 of record CAUYRH010024591.1, on the reverse strand, counting down.
GTGAGCCTGGTGCCTCAAGGCCCCCAAATTGTCTGAGTCCTTAAACCACTTTTTTTTTTTTTTTTTTTTGTAGAGACAGAGTCTCACTTTGTCCCCCTTGGTAGAGTGCCGTGGCATCACAGCTCACAGCAACCTCCAACTCCTGGACTTAGGCGATTCTCTTGCCTCAGCCTCCTGAGTAGCTGGGTCTACAGGCACCTGCCACAGCGCCCAGCTATTTTTTTTTTTTTTTTTGTAGAGACAGAGTCTCACTTTATCGCCCTCAGTAGAGTGCTGTGGCGTCACACAGCTCACAGCAACTTCCAGCTCCTAGGCTTAGGCAATTCTGTTGCCTCAGCCTCCCAAGTAGCTGGGACTACACGCTCAGCTATTTTTTTGTTGCAGTTCGGCCAGGGCTGGGTTTGAACCCGCCACCCTCGGTATATGGGGCTGGCGCCCTACTCACTGAACCACAGGCGCCACCCCTTAAACCATTGTTACTTAAGTCTGACCTCCTTTAGGCTGCCTCGCTTACAATGTGTTGATGCGCTATTTCTCTGAGCATGGTTTGGGATGGGCAGAGGGAGGAGGTGACCTGGTTGAGGGAAGGGAGAGGCCACAACCAGGCTTCCTCACTGATAGGCTCACTGGCCCTCCCCCTAGCCTGAAAATCCTGTGATTCTATAGCTCCTCAAATGAGTAGAAAAGCCCAGGCCACAGTCAGCAGCTGCGGGCTGGCACCCCCCCACCCCTCCAGTGCTCCAGTGGGCATGACTACCTGGTATACTTCAGAATCTTCTTTTGAGAACAACACCTCTCCTGGGGGTCTTAAACTCAAATGACTTCAGGGGCCAGACAAGTAACACAGAAGAGTGAATGACTCTCCGGAGTATAGGACAGTAGATAATAGTGGATGTCCTGGTGAAAACTATGCAAGCTGAAGATTTCTCACTACACAGAAGTTCTGGTCCAAGGACCATGAGTGTGCAGCTCTGTTTGAGCTCCAGTAAACGTTCTCTTTCAGTATCTGCTGTTTTCTGAATCTAATACTGACCATTGCAGTTATTTTGACACACAACTGGGCCAGGCTAGTGGCCAACATTTGCCTTCACTGTGGGCCCAGAGGGGTAGGTCAGGGGGCTCACCTGGAAGCCCAGGCAGCGGCCATAGAAGCAGCCCTTATGCAGTGTGACATATTCCCTCAGGAAGTCAGCACTGAGCCCCTCGTCGCCCTCGAAGAAGAGCCCCCCTGGTCGATTGGTGGCCAGCAGGCGTTGGGCATAGTAGGTCAGAGCGCGGAGCTGGGTGAGGGCAGCCAGGTAGGCCTCCAGTTCAGCCAGGTTGTGGCTGGTACGGAAGAAGATGCTGCGGCGGTTGGAGGCCACGTAGCGGGATTTGTGCAGCAGGTGCGCCAGGCAGCAGCGGGCTGTGTGCACCAGGCTGCGGTATCCGTTGGCTGGTGTATCTGTGTCCAGGTCAAAGAGGTGTGCCACACCCAGCAGGCGGCCCAGGACTGGCTCTAGCCCCAGTGCCTGCTCCCGCACACCAGCAAAGACGCCCGACAGCCTCCGTGCTGTCTCCCCAGGGCCCTGGCCGGAGAAGAAGGCCATGTTGTCCTCTGCCAGCGTCACCAGCGACTGTGTCATTGTGTGCAGGTCCATGTTGTGTATGAGCCTGGAGGCTGTAGGTAGGTGGGGAGATTTGTTAAGGCAGAGCCAGGTCCCTCCTTGCTCAGCCAGAGCCCAGGAGTCCAGGCCCAGCCCCTTCTTTCCTTAGCCACAGGTGGCAGATCTCTACCCTCTCCTGTTTCAGTCTAGCAGTCCAGGACCCCAGGTTCCTTCCCTCTCCTACCTAGGCAGCCACCCCCTTGTCTCCAGAACTCAGGAGTCTGGGCCCGCATCCCCTTTCTGCTTTAGGACCCATGAAGCCAAGTCCCCAGTGTCTTCTCTCTCCTCAGGAGCCAGGCGTTCGAGCCCTCAGTCCCCTGTTCCCGTAGAACCCAGAGCCCAGGCCTCCAGCCCCTTCTCTTTAGGGCCAGGAGCCCCTGCTCTCACCTATTTGGTACTCAGAAACTTGCCATCCTTGGCCTTTTCCTCTCTCCTCTCTTGGACCCTGTAATCCAGACATTCTCTCAAACCCATGAGACTCTGATCCCCGACCTCCTACATCTCCCCGAGGACCCAAGAGTCCATTTACCCTTTCTTCTTCCTTTCAGGAACCCAAGAGTTCAGGCACTTGTTCCCATTTACTCTCTTGGGGCCCAGGACACCTTCTTCTAGGTCCCAAGAAGTCCAGACCCCCCAGTTGGCTCCCTTTTTCAGGACCCAGCAGTCCCCTGCAGGCTTTTCCTCCTCGATAATATTTGGGAGAGTTCAGCCACCAGTCTACCCATTCCTATCTCCAGGGTCCCTGGTGCCCAGACTCAACTCTTTTCTTGAATCCAGGAATCCATAACTTTAGGCTTTTCACTGAGGAATCACTCCTGATCCCTCAAGTCTGACTGTGGAACACCGTCCCAAGTCCCTGCTCCCTCCCTGTTCCTGGGCAGAATCCCCCCAAACTCAGGCTCAGTTCTCCCCTAGTTGGGTTCCCTAGCCTTTATGTCTGTGCACTTGTCTTAGGATGCACAGCTGGCCCTGCACCCCTGCCTGGAACAGCAGTGCTCATTGCTGTCACTGACCCTGAGCTGCGCTAAGTGCTCTCTGTGTTTGCTCATTTAGTCACTAGCCCTCTGTGTCACATGCTGCCTAGCTTCAAATCTCTATTATCCCTAGCCTCCCATTTTACAGGAGAAAGTACTGAGGCTCAGAGGTGTTAAGTAAGGAAATGAAGAGTGCCCCAAAAGTGACAGAGCTTATTCGAACCCAGATTTCTGGGTCAAGAGCCATGTTTATGCCGGGGAGTCTACCCATAGTCTCTCTCCTAAGACTCTAAAAACCCAGACCCCTTCAGAGTCTGACCATCAAAACCTCTGCCTGGGGCAGCGCCCGTAGCTCAGTGGGTAGGGCACTGGCCACATACACTGAGGTTGGTGGGTTCTAACCCGGCCCAGGCAACTACAACAAAAAAATAGCTGGGTGTTGTGGTGGGTGCCTATAGTCCCAGCTACTCGGGAGGCTGAGGCAATGTGATCTGTGATGCAACAGTACTCTACCCAGGGCAACAGCTTGAGACTCTGTCTCAAAAAACCAAAACCAAAAAAACATCTACCTGTACTGTGTCCAACTCCCTACACTTCCGGTCCCTAGTAATCTCCCCTTCAGTATCCCCATCCCTCCCAGGCACTTTGATCATCCCTTTTCTTGGATGCCCTGTCACTCAGGTCCTAAACAAGTGGCCATTGCCCCCCTAATGGGGATACTACCATCTGTCCCAGGACTCTTCCCTCCTGAAGCTAGAAGCCTGACACCGTGCCTGTTCCCCTCTTCCCCGAGAAGGTGTTTCCTCTCCCTTCCAGGCCCTGGGGTCCAGCAGCAGTCATTCCTGTCTCTTAGCTGGCTACATACTCACCCATCCCAGGCCTCTTCTGAGCTCCCTGGGGCTGGGACTGCTGGTTTGTGGCTCATGCCAGTAGCTGCCTGGGGTGATAAACCAGGGCAGGGGCTGGCCTGTTCAGGGTGTGGCCACCGGAGCCACCTCCCATCCAGAAAGGACAGTGAGAACCACGTGTTGTAAACAGAGTACAGAGCCCAACTCCCCCCCCACCCCACCCCCCCTCCCCCCCCCGCCTGCTCCCAGCTCCCGTTCAACTGGGAGTCCTTGTCCTAGGCACCTCTGCCTTAGAACCTGGGGGTCGAGGTCCCAGCTCCTTCGCCCTCAGACCTGGGGGTCTCAGCCCCAGTTCTGAGCAAACTGTCCCCTCTCACCCAGCCAGGCTGCCTTTTCTCTCCCCAGAGTGGACTCAGGGAGCCAAAGGCCCAGTGATCTCAGCTCCCGCCCACAAGTCTGGCCCTGGCACAGCCAGTCCCAGCTGCTGGGGGGAAGAGAGGAGGTAGCCAGCCCTGCTTGTCCCTCCTGGGAGGACAAAAGCCGATTAAGGGCAGTTCCAAGCTGAGCTGGGGGCCTGAGCCACAAGCCCTGCTGGGTGGTATGCCCACACTGGGCACCTTGTATCTGCCACTTACCATTCACAGTGTACCCTGGGGAAGCAGGCTCAGAGAGACCCTTCCCTTATATTATTCCACACTCTCCTTGCCTGGCTGGCTCTTTCTCACCCTTTAGGCCTCATCACCTCCTCAGAGTGGTATACCCCAAGTGCTCCTCCTCATCTGAGATAAGCATCCCCCCATTATTTTCTGCCATAAGACTTTGCTCTTTCCTAGCATTTGACAATTTTTACAATTATAAATTTATTTGTTTACATGTTTGCTGTTTGTCTCCCCAGGACAGAACCAGGTTTTATGAAGCCATGAAACCTATAAGGTATGGGGGTGGCTCTTTAGGAAGAAGAATACAAAATAGCGAATACAAGATTGGGTACAGAGCCTTGGCAGGGGCCTGTGCAGATAAGAGGCCCTGAGGCCTCAGAGTTATTTTCTTCCCTGGAGGTGAATCCTATCTCTCTGTCTCCTGGACTGTCATAGGTTAGGGTGTGGCCCCAGGGCCTCTGGTGGCAGCTTTCAGCTTGTGGTTGTGTAGATGGATCACTGGCCCGAGCCACTTGCCAGGCAATCCTGGATGAGTCTGTTTTCTTCCAGTAGAAACTGCACTCGGCTGTCCTGCCCACTCATGGTGGGGATGGGCTTTATGAGTGATACCCATGGGTGGCATTTTCTGCATGCAGTTTGCTGTGTGGGCGGACTTGGCCTTGCTGAGATGGTGTATTGGGTTATTTTTCTCTGCGGCATTTATCACAGCAACTTCCTACAGGCATCTCTCCCTTGACTGTGCTTCACAAATACTGTGTTTTTACAGATCGAAGGTTTGTGGCAACTGCATTGAGCAAACCTGTTGGTGCCATTTTCCTAACAGCTTGTGCTCACTTTGTGTCCCTGTGTCGTCTTGTGGTGATTCTCACAACATTTCAAATTTTTCATTGTTACTATATCTGTTATGGCGATCTGTGATCAGTGGTCTCTGATGTTATTATTGTAATTGTTTTGGGGGCAGCACCAACAGCACCCAGATAGGGCAGCGAATTTACTTGATGAATTTTGTGTGTGTTCTGACTCTTCGCTGACCGGCTGCTCCCCCGTGTCTCTGCCTCTCCTTGGATCTCCTATTCCCCGAGACACTCAGTATTGCAATTAGGCCAACTAGTAAGCCTACGACGGCCTCCAAGTGTTCTAGTGAAAGGAAGAGCTGCATATCTCTCACTTTACTTATTTATTTACTTATTTATTATTATTATTATTATTATTATTTTTTTTTTGTAGAGACAGAGTCTCACTCTATCGCCCTTGGTAGAGTGCCGTGGAGTCACAGCTCACAGCAACCTCCAGCTCTTGGGCTTAGGCGATTCTCTTGCCTCAGCCTCCCAGGTAGCTGGGACTACAGGTGCCCGCCACAGCACCCGGCTAATTTTTGATGCAGTTCGGCCGGGGCCGGGTTTGAACCCGCAGCCCTCAGTATATGGGGCTGGCGCCCTACTCGCTGAGCCACAGGCGCCACCCTATATGTTCTTTATTTTCTATAAGTTACTTGATTTTCTTTCTTGTGCCTCCCTTATCTGCTGAAAGAGAAAGATATAAATCTGATTATTAACTGTAACTGAGTCTTTTGCAGTGTAAAAGTCTCACATAGATATTTCATTTTTTATTTTGTTTCTTTTTTTTTTTGAGACAGAGCCTCAAGCTGTCACCCTGGGTAGAGTGCCATGGCATCACAGTTCACAGCAACCTCCAACTCCTAGGCTCAAGCGATTGTCCTGCCTCAGCCTCCCAAGCAGCTGAGACTACAGGCACCCACCACGACGCCTGGCTATCTTTTGGTTGTCGTTGTCATTGTTGTTTGGCAGGCCTGGGCTGGATTTGAATCCGCCAGCTCTGGTGTATGTGGCTGGTACCCCAGCTGCTTGATCTATAGGCACTGAGCCAGATATTTCATATCTTTGATTAAAAGGTTCATCTTTCTGTGCTTCCACCTTTGCCTCATTCACTATGGTGTGTGGGTGTCAACCAGTCCATGCATGGATCCTTGTGCTATGCTCTGGGAATATTTTCTGTGAGGCCAGGGAATGACACATGGATCCTCACGGCTACCCTCTCCTCCCCATTGAGTCAGTGGTAAGATTGATAAACCCTTGGATATCACCGTTTTATTTTATTGATTTTGAGACAGAGTGTCACTTAGTCACCCTGGGTAGAGTGCTGTGGCATTGTCATAGTTCTCAGCAACCTCAAACTCTTGAGCTCAAGAGCTCCTCTTACCTCAGCCTCCTGAGCAGCTGGGACTAGAAGGGCCTGCCTCCACAACCAGCTAGGTTTTCTATTTTTAGTAGAGACAGGGATCTCACTCTTGCTCAGGCTGGTCTCAAACTCCTGAGCTCAGGGGATCCACCCGCCTTGGCCTCCCAGAGTGCTAAGATTATAGGAGTGAGTTATCACGTCCAGCCTGAATATCACGGTTTAGAGGAATGAAATCCATCTGCAGCCAACTACTAGTAGCTTATGGCTCCCTACCACTCACAACTCCCAAAACAATTACTGCCGTGATGACCCTGCTCAATGAGGACTTTTTTCTGGCTCCAGAAGCACACTCGGCCTACTCACTGGACCAGACAGAAGTACTAGATATATAATGCCCACAGATCTTCAGCCTATGACAGATGGGGAATTGATAGCAACCTAGCATCCTCTCCCATGCATCTTATGAGATAATCTGAGGAGTGTGTCTGTCTCCCAGAGTTTCCGAGGGTGGTTGAGCTCCAGTTGTTCACAGCAGGGAATTACTTCATCACACAGGATTTACTGGTAGCCTTTCCTTCCTTGTCTCACTCTCCATTCTATTAACTGCTTCCTGGGATTATGTCCCAAATAAACGACTTGACCTCAGATTTTGTCCCAAGACACAATTCATTTAATATTTTTTTTTTTAAATTTTGTAAAATATTAGCTCAGTGCCTATAGTTCAGTGGTTAGGGCACTGGCCACATGCACTGGGGCTGGTGGGTTCAAATCTGGCCCAGGCCTGCTAAACAACAATGACAACAACAACAAAAAAAGTCAGGCATTGTGGCAGGCGCTTGTAGTCCCAGCTACTTGGGAGACCGAGGGAAGAAAAGCCCAAGAGTTTGAGGTTGCTGTGAACTGTGCCACCACAGCACTCTACTGAGGGTGACATAGTGAGACTCTGTCTCAAAAAAATAAATTAATAATAAATGAATTAATAAATAAATAAATATCATCCATTAGGCCAGGTGTGCTGGCTCACGCCGGTAATCCTAGTACTCTGGGAGGCCACAGTGAGGTGGGTGGATTGCCTGAGCTCAGGAGTTCAAGACTAGCCTAAGCAAGAGCTAGACCCAATCTCCACTAAAAATAGAAAAACTGAGGCAAGAGGATCGCTTGAGCCCAAGAGTTGGAGGTTGATGTAAGCTATGATGATGCCATGGCACTCTACCCAGGACATGTCTCCAAAAAAAAAAAAATATATATGTCTGTCTGTCTGTGTGTGTGTGTGTGTGTATAGATAGATATATATATCATCTATTATATATTCTATTGGGGGATGATGGACAATAAACACATATGATAGGAACCCCTTCGTTTTATGTTACCAGGACAGATATTTGGTTTGTTGGTCAAAAATATTAGTTTGGGGTGGCGCCTGTGGCTTAGCAAGTAGGGTGCCGGCCCCACGTACCAAAGATGGTAGGTTCAAACCCGGCCTCAGCTGAACTGCGAAACAAAAAAATAGCCGGGCGTTGTGGTGGGCTCCTGTAGTCCCAGCTACTCGGGAGACTGAGGCAAGAGAATCGCCTAAGCCCAGGAGCTGGAGGTTGCTGTGAGCTGTGTGACGCCATGGCACTCTACTGAGGGCGAAAAATTGAGACTCTGTCTCTACCAAAAAAAAAAAAAAAAAAAAATTAGTTCAACCGGGCGCAGTGGCTCACGTCTATAATCCCAGCACTTGGGAGGCTGAAGCGGGTGGATTGCCTGAGCTCACAGGTTCAAGACCAGCCTGAGCTCATCTCTAAAAATAGTCAGGCATTATGGAGTTCAGGAGTTTGAGGTTGCTGTGAGCTATGATGCCATGGCACTCTACCAAGGGTGACAAAGTGAGACTCCGTCTCAAAACAAAACAAAACAAAACAATTAGTTCAGATGTTGACTAATCATAATATATGATGCATATGTACCTTAAAATAAATGAATGTATAAGTGAGTGGCAATCTTTTGACAAAGGGCTAATCTTTAGAGAACTCATTATTCACTAAAGCTTCAAGGTGAATGAAGATATGCTTGGAGCTTGAAGAAGAGGTGGGGGGTGGACAGAGGGAATTGCTCAACAGCATGGCAGAGCTGGCTCTGAGGTGTCCCAAGCTTCAAATAGAATCAAAATTGCCAAAAATTTTGAGGCCAGTAGCCAGCCCTCCCAGGAGTGGAAAGACAGTGCGTAACCACATTTTCTACAACCCTGTCCCAAAGATGTTGGCAGCTGCTGCCCAGTTTTGCACTAGAAGCCAGCTACCCTGGTGTATTTGATCTGCCCTGCTCACAGATCCACAGTCCCAAACTCAGAGGGCCACCAAAGATAGCGTGAGAGGGAGTAATAGTGTGTAATTTATAGAAGGGCCATAGGTTGTGCACCGGGGAGAAACTTCCAGATTAGCCCTCTCCTATGGTATAGATGGGCCTTCTAAGGTTCAGACTGGAGAGAGGGCTTGCTACCAGCTTCATAGTTCTAATAAGGAGCACTGCAGTTCATACAAATTAGAGTGGGTTCGTGATTCCCAGTGATTTCCCCTGGGGCCATGTCAATGCTCCCTACTTTTAGTCTGGAAATAGTGATAGGTCCAGGCCATGAGCATATAATTCAGGCTAGAACCTATACGCCAGATCAGGGAAAGAGGTTCTTTGTCCTCTAGGTGTTGCTAAAGCTGGAAGGCTGTGATTCTGGAGTTGCCAGAGGTCATATTCCCCTCTCTGTGGAGAAAGTCCATCTGTGATAGGTAAGAATGGCTCCACCGGCTAGGTGCCTGTGGCTCAATGGGCTAAGGCGCCAGCCATGTACACCTGAGCTGGCGGTTTCGAATCCAGCCTGGACCCACCAAACAACAATGACGGCTGCAACCCAAAAATGGCCGGGCGTTGTGGTGGGCGCCTGTAGTCCCAGTTACTTGGGAGACGGAGGCAAGAGACTCGCTTGAGCCCAGGAATTGGAGGTTGCTGTGAGCTGTGATGCCACAGCACTCTACCCAGGGTGACAGCTTGAGGCTCTGTCTCAAAAAAA